>JAPZOX010001485.1:0-11296 GCA_037952655.1 Hymenoscyphus sp. LP001 | reverse complement strand
TAGAGGATAAGGAAGACAAATAGCAACTTAAGGCTTTAATATATATACTCGAGGAATTTATAGTCTAAGCAACTTTATACTTTATAGTAATACTACCTAGGCTACTGAAGACGATCGTAAGTCGTTTGATAGCTAGGTAGTAACTTAATATAGAGGAACAGTCTCTTAGGCTACTTAAAGGCAAAAGTATATAGCTTTAAGTATTATAGATTTAGAGATATCAGCTATAAGTGAAGGAGCAAGAGAAGTAGCGTAGCTTAAGAAGCTATAAGAGGATCTAGGGGAGACATTTAAAATACCCTTACTTTACTACGATAATAAAGCTACTATACAACTTTATAAAGACACTAAGTTCTATTAAAGATCTAAGTATATTAAGACTAAACACCTATATATATAAAACGACATAGTATAAAGGAATCGCCTCAAAGTCCTTAAAATATTAGGAAAGGACTAACCTACCGATATCCTTACTAAATAACTTATAAAGGATACGTTTAATATATATTATTAAACGCTTAGGATGAAAAAGAAGAATTAAGTACTCTTATACCGTGGTATAAGTATAAGGCACTTCGTAGAGCTGCTGAACTTCTAAAGAGGAGACGTAGGCACTACAACTGTACTAGCAGTTGTTACAGGAGTTAAGGAGGCTCAAGGGATTAACTTTGCAAACTTGGCAAAAACAACAATTTGTGGAGGCTTGGCAAGTGGGAATAGCTTCATTTTGACAAGTGGGATCAAGAGCTTATTACGCATGGGGGAGTGTCAGAAATCAGGTGATTTGGGGGCCAAATCTTGGTGCTTAATAAGCCCTTGGAACATATTTAGACTGTTTGTCCGTATGGACAACTTAGACTCGTAATCATCGAATCCATTAATATACAGATCAAAACCATCACTTCCATCCCCTATTCTTGACATCCCGCCGTAGGAAGATCTTCAAATTAAAGTTCATCTGAATAGATAGTCTCGTAATCACCGTCTTTATAGTTCTGCTTAAGCTGGAGTCGTTCTATAAAGGCTGTACTCATCTTATCCACTCCTTCTCTAGTCTCCTTAATCTTTACAAGTATTATATCTAAGGTCCTGCCCTTGATAGTGGCCACCTCTTTAGAATTCCTTAGGTCTTCGGCCTGCCGTTGACTAACGAGCTCTAATTCGGTAACTCTTTCTTGGAAGCCTTAAGACATTGCTCCGGCATTGATATCTTCTGGCCTTCGTAAGTCACCCCTCTCCTATTGAACAATTCTCGACTACAGTGCCTCTAATTCTGCCGTTGCTTGTTGTGAATGTGTGGCAAGCTGCTGTCGCAATGACTCTGCTGCTGATGCTTGCCTATCACTCTTAGACTTATACTCCGAGATCCTACGCTCGAATTCTACGATTATGAAACGAGATTTCTCCAGTTCAATCGCCATCTCTCGTTCGTCTTGGTGCTGCTTTGCTTATACAACTTACATTTCGCAAGCAGATTTATGACCTGTAATTGTCCTTTTAAGAGTCTCTATCTTCCGCTGCTTCTCAGCCAATTTGAGATATGCTTGCGAATTTTCGCGTAACTGATCGAGGTTGATAGTCTCTAATTCTTCAATCTTGTTCCGGTACGGCTGAACCTCGGCAAGTAGCCGTTTAGAATTTGTCTAAGCCTCTAACAACTTTACCTTGTAAAGAGAGATCTCACTTTGTTGTTCCGCGACCTGTCTTTCACACTCTTCTAGGCGCGATGTGAGTGCGGCATCTTAAGCTGCATCCCTGACCGACCTGCTCGTCTGAGCTTGACTCGTTGCTTGATAAGTCTGATCATAGTCACGTTGCTGTTGTAATGCGCCACGAGTATCCACAGCTACCCCCTCTATCCTGTTGCTATGACGACCGGCCTCAGGAGGTAGTAGTGGGATACGAAAGAAAGAGAGCGCAATGCCTCGCTTAACAAATAGATCTGTGACGTACTTACCACTCTCCGGTATTTCACAAATATTATATAAGAAGAAATAAGGAGCGCAATCTTAGAGTGCCTGGTTATATGGTCTCCTATACCGTTGTTTTACCTTGACATTCGAGAGCGTAGTAGTCCAGACTGATGGCCTAAGGAGTTCTTGCTACCTACTACTGATACGGGTTAGAAGCTGGCAGTGGCCTGTGATTTCTAATTCGAGATTATAATCGTATCTGCCCGGCGGCCTAGCTATCGTAAGCATGTTCCTAGCATGCTCTCGATCTACGTCAGCGTTAAGAATGCTAGTGATCGCATTAGACCTGAATCCAAGGGCGTTCGCGAGCCTGGCAAATTCAAAGAGGTATTAGAGGTCTGGGCCGATACTCGGCACCTTTTATTTGTTATCCGACTTCGGGACGAGGTTTATAAGGCGATGAAAATTACGTATAGCGAACATCTATAGTTAGACGTACGCTATCTTAAATCTCTCGTCGTCGCCTGTCTGTATATCGCTATATTCGGTTAACCTATCGGCGCTCTCTAACACTATATAGTCTCCTCTATATCTACGCTACATATGTTATATTGCCTCTCTTATATAACACTCTATTAGGTCGATAAGCGTCCGCATTGCTTTCGCACAGTCTTCTAGGTATAAGGAATCCTTAGCAAGCGTCTTAATCGAGGGGATCATCCTATCAATAGCGATAACGTTCTATAGTAGCCCTAATCTTTTAACATTATTATATAACAATAGAAATACACTTTTGCTCTCGATAGCTCGGGTAATAAAGTCTCTGTCAGCTGATGACGTTTTAGAGGCCCTCCCTTTAAACAGCTCCACAGTCTCAGGATCTAGATTATATATAAGCTCTTCGTCACCGTCGAGTATTAAGGTCCAGACGTGCTTAATATAGTCTAAATATCGTATTAGTTCCTGAGATAGTATGTTAGCGTTGTATATGCTAAAGGAATTATATATACTTCATTATATCTAAGCGATTTATACTAGTATAAAGTACCTTTCTGAAAAGATGCCTAGAAACCGACAAACGGTCTTAGAGATATGAAGCTCTTATACAAAGCTGGCCTCTTCTCCATAGCTTTAAGGTTATTCTCCGCGTCCTTCGACCGCTACGCCGTCCTCCAGTTAGGCTCCGCATCTAGGAATCGGAAGACGGTTCCATCGTCGTGTGGAATCGACTCGATATTACGGTCTTGCTCTTACATACGACACTTGTTGTCCTATCTCTCTATATTACTATAAGATTCACTTATATCAGCGTTAAAGGCTTATACGTACCTTTATTATAGAGCTCGACCGCCTACCACTTGTTATATAGATAGATATGCTACTTTATAGCTTCTAATCGATGCTATCTATGATAATGCGTCAAAAGAGCGTCTTCTAGAAGGTGAAGACGCTTGATGTGCCCCGCGTCTTGAAGATCACTGATCGTCAATTCGGACCGGGCTAGGGCAGCAGCTAGAACCGGCTGAGAAATTTCGGCCTTGATACGGTTTCCGCAGACGTTCGGAAAGCATCCTCGAAGTCTGAATTCTCTTAGCCAGTACTCGGTCTTTCTTGGCTGGAGTGGAATTCGGGGCCGTCCTTCAGGAGGTTGATATGATAGGTTCTCCAGCCTGACCAGGGCCACGCCGAGGCGCGCTGTCTCGCGGGAGCGATCCAGGGATTCAGCATCATCAGGGAACGCCGTCTAGCTAGACATCTCATGTACTTACTCATAGACAAAGGCAGGTAGATTATAGTTTCAACACGTGGATTTAGTAGCTGTTATCTCTTGTTTGCATTTATATCTTCTCTACTCTAGACTAGAATCTATTTCTAGACTATAATAATGTTTAGCCATTCGCTACCGCTACACTTTATTAGTCTGGGAATTTTCCGCAAGTAGAATATTCTACTCCAGGTG
The DNA here is from genome assembly GCA_037952655.1 of Hymenoscyphus sp. LP001. NCBI lineage: Eukaryota > Fungi > Ascomycota > Leotiomycetes > Helotiales > Helotiaceae > Hymenoscyphus > Hymenoscyphus sp. LP001. The sequence continues at coordinate 7,423 of JAPZOX010001485.1, read as the reverse complement.
TCAGCAGAGCACGGTATTCTGCTAGCAGAATATTCTAAGGGCAGGAATATTCTACGCATAGTTTCAGCCGTATTTCAGAGTATTCTATCAGTAGAATATTCTACTCAAGATATCAGCCGAATCTTAGAGTATTCCGCCAGCAGAATATTCTGCGTACAGGAATATTCTACCAGCTGGAATATTCTGCCCAAATCTCAGCTAAATCTCAGAGTATTCTACTAGCTGGAATATTCTGCCTAAAATGTCAGCTAAATCTCAGATTATTCCCCCAACAGAATATTCTACCAGCTAGAATATTCTAAGATACGGCTAACATCTTACGTAGAATATTCCTATACGTAGAATATTCTACTTAAGATGTCAGCGCATCTTAGAATATTTCACCAACGGAATACCCTACCTAAAGAGTCTTAGAAATTTCTATAAGAATATTCTAATATATTACTAATCGGGATTAAAATTCGTTTAGTTATAGTATAAGCTGATGTTTACTACTCTTGTCTTTCCTACCTACGTAAGAATTCTACGTAATACGATATTAGATTCAGCTCTTATTTAGCTTATTATTAAGTTCTTATCACCTCTCTCTGTTTTATTATCTAGACTGTTAGCAAACTTTCAAGAGCAGTAGACTAAACAGGCACTCACTTATAGGTTAACCGAGGTAGGGCATACATAGCGGGGTAAGGGTTAATTAAGGTTAGCGGAACGGCCTATAATAAGCGAGTCCTTCCTAGTAAATCAGCGTATAGACATAGTTTAATCTAAGTAAGCGCTGTCTTCCTAAAGTTTTAATAACGAGGAGTTATCTATTATTAATTTGCTATAGGTTTATAGGCGTTTTGAAACATATACTAACTCTATGTTATACTTTAAATAGACTATGATTCTATAAAACCCGGCGCTACCTCGTTAGCTAAATAGAAAGCAATAAGATAATACCTACCTTAGAAGCGATATCTAGGCGAGCCACGGGTATATAGTGCTTAAGAGGTATAGACTAAGATTAGAATGTCGAAAAGGAGTTATTAGCTATTAAGCAACTAACTAGCGCCTTAGATCCTGCTCTTAACTACGATTATATTAATAGTAGCTTCGAGTTCGAGGGCATCTAAGTAAGGCTCGTAATATACAAGTTAATACTAGGCGTTATTTAGATTAATACCTCGAAGACTATAAGCGAATAGAATATATTACGTATACTTAAATATATTAATATTATCGGCTTTGATAATAGCAACCCTAGTATCAGCTATTAGCTACCTACCAACGCTAATAACTACGAGGATGATCCTAAAGGACGGTGTAAGCTATATATCTCGAAACCTCTATTATCTGTTACCGTTGTAGCAGCGGCAGCCTAATATCTATAGTCTGTCTTAGACGCGTATAGGATATACAAAGATGTAGGTTAAGTTAAAAAGGCTGTAGGATACTTTGTACTAACTAGTAGAGATTTTAAACGTACTTAAGTTTCTAGCTGATTATAACCTGTCTCGTAGTGATTTTACTACTAAGCATGTACTAGTTACTAAAGAAGGATTTAAGCTTAGTAAGTCCTAGAATATCACTATATAAGATTATACTAAGAATAATCTAGTAAATATTCACCTATGTGAAGCTGTGAAGGCTAATACTAATATACGAGATCTTCGGTTAGTTGGATAAATATTAAGAGATGTCTTAATTAGAAAGAGCCGCGTTCTAGAAAACGTAGAGTAGCTCGACTTCTATACTATTATAATAGAGGAGATAGCTTTCAACGTGTATCGTGATATTTTGCCTCGACTGCTCTTTGAACACTAGCTAAAAAGTAGCGGAGAGTATAAAACGACATCTTAGGATAATAGACTTCGCGGAATCGCTTATCTAGTTAGCTAGAGGCAACGAAATACCTTCTAATAGTAACTATCTCTGTAATATCAGGTATTACGTAGGGTTGCTACATATGTCTTAATTTCAATAGATAGCTTAGGACTAGGATTATTTAGTAGGAGCGTTAGAAATAGAATATATATAATCTATATACGTTATGTTTAGTATTTACTAGGTACAAAGCAAGGTTAACTTGTACTAAGATCCTAAAAGGGTATATAATTCGACTATGTAATAGAAATGATTTATATTCTAAATATATATTAAACGCCTCTTAAAAAAAATCTCTATCCTCCTTACGCTCTAAAGATAGATCTAGATCTTCCTCGTCCCCTTCAATCTTAAGTCCTCTTAAGTAAACGAGAATAGGCTTTATAAACTAACAAAATCGAGAACCTGCTATCTAAAGTAAGCTGATTACGATATACGAAGCTTTTAATAAGGGTTTAGACCTTTAGTATTATTAGTTTCTAAACGTAAGGCCTTTATTACCGCGTAGAACGGGCCTTTACTAAGCGGTTCCCACGTTGTATTTATATTGTAAGCTATATAGGACCTCTACCTATTTAACAGCTCGTGTATAAATAGCTCGCTATACTCTAGGAGCGACATCGGTAGCGTTAAGTAGCTAATAGTCTTCTTGAAATTAAAGAATTTATAATAGCTAGCTAATATATCGAGGCTAAAGTCCTTTTTAAGCAGCTATATTATAGAGTAAGTATCTGAAAAAATATAGTATTATAGTGTAATCTACGAAATTATACTTATCTAAAGGAGCTTAAGAAATGAATAAGATTTCTTATATTTTTTATAATACTAATATAATTCTTTTAAGATGGCGGACTACTAAGAGGGTCTAGTTTATATCTCTAGTTATACCAGAAGTTGTTATATCTAGATTTATAAGTCTCTAAGTCGGCTAAAGTATTAAGGAGTTGTTTATAAGAATTAAGCTTAATTATTATTAAAAATTCGGCGATCTTATTAAATATATAATAGTTAACTAGCTAGTATTGTTCTTAGAAGTAAGAATATTCCTGTTCTTATCAAGGTATTAACTCGGCTATATATACTTTAAAGATCTCGTCTTCGATTATCTTAAGAACTTCTACTAGTAAGCTTGTTATAGGTGCTGATTCCCTATACTTATAGCATAGTCGTAGCGTTTAAAATAATAGTTTATATATATTATAAGTCTTAAAGTAACTTCCTAATTTCATAGGGTTAATCTTATATACCTATACGATAGCCGGATTCTTATAGTAGACACGTGCTATATCGTAGTTTACTAAAGGAATTCTACTATAATAGTACTACTACCTTTAGTCTTATATAGCTACTAGTTATTTCATACGTGTAAAATAATAGCAGAAGGCTTAGATAATATGCTATACTAGGGAAAGCCGTTATTAATATAATCTGTAGGTTAAGATAATATATTAGAAACGAGCTCTAGAATAAAGCGGTTATTAATACAGTCTATAAGGTAATAGAGACAATTATATAGATTAGTTAGAGGTTTGACCTATTATCTTAACGTACTTATTATTATCTAGTTAAAGCTAGCTTTAGTAATTTAATATCTCTATTAATCTTATTAGCTCTATATTAAGAAAAATTGCCTAAGATAAACTCGAGGAAATCTTCGACATATCTATATATATATACGTTGTTTCTAAGAATAAATATCTATAAGACTTTATATATATATCTTTATAAGTATATCTTTAAACGTTAATAGACTACCTATCCTAGCTAAGTTACGATAGATATTATAACTGCTGCTATAATTATCTCTAGAGGTGTACTTCTTAGGATTATAATCTTAGGCTTTTTATAATACTACCTACGAAACAATTCCCTTTCTTATATCAACTCCTGTTATCTTAAGTTCTTCGCTCGCAAATATACCTCTGATCGTCTACTTTATTAATACCTTAGAAGTATAGGTATTACTATACTGCTTTATCTACTTAGTCTTCTCTCTATACTAGTAATTAATACTATAGTCCTCGCTATTTCTAAGAGCCGAGCAGTGCTGATAAAACGATCTAGTAAAGCTTTTTTAATTAATCTGATTTTGCTCTTAGTATATAGTAGACCTAACGTATTCTCTAAACGCGTCTATATATTATAGTAATTTAAGAATTTCATTCACAGATAGCTTAGCGTCGTTACTATAGTCGAATATACTATTTACTTAACAGCTGCTTTAAGTCCGATTCGCTCTAGTACGCGTCTTTTTATATCTATATCAAGTATCGCAGGTCTTACTATAAGTTATAATCAAATCTAGACAAAAGTTCCTATGCTAAAAACATGCTCTAGTCCGCTATTAGCATAGCTGTCTTAGGCGTATTTTCATTGCCGTTCGTTCAGCGTTATATATATAAATTATTTCTAAGCACCTATATAGCCTTAACTGTTATTATAATCGTTGCGATCTTCTTATATCTCGCTCTCTTTAACTTTTTATAACTATCGATTATCCTTCTTATTATTATAGGCTCGCTGTGCGCTATACTTATTATAGTTCGAATAGGAATCTCTCTATAGAACAGAGCCGAAGTTAGAATCTTTAAAGAAAATAGATTACTTAAGACTGAAATTACCCTAGCTAAGCCTCGTTAAGTTAGCGCGGGCTAATACGTCTTCTTACGAGTTCCTTCTATATCGATACTCTCTATTAATAAATTATATCCCTTTTTTATAGTATTATAGGATCAGGACAGAGATAACAAGGCTAGGAACGTTACTACTCTTATCTAGCGGCGGAAGAGATTTACTCGGCTCCTCTAGACGTAACCTACGGCGGTGAGAGCCTTCCTTAAAGGCCTATATAGGGAGTTACCCTTAGCTGAGGATTATAGTAATATTATCCTCTTCGTATCTAGGATTAGTATTACGGCTTATTTAGAATATATTAAGTAATTGCTTAACGCCTGAGATTAAGAGCCTACTAGGACCTAAGTAATAAGTCTCCTATAGAAGGTCGACGAGATTAAGCCGTAGGACGCGGCTATTAAGATAGTATATAAGCTGCTTAATTAAGATATAGACCGATACGACAGAGAGACGCTTAATTAGAAAAATATAAGGAGTCGATTTATAAGCTCTATTAACTAGTGCTATAGCATACACAGCTAACCTTTATAGACTAGGTCTTTTAATATACTATGTTTATTCGACACCACGGGCTTAACTAGCCTGAGAAATCTAGCGAATTAATAAGAGGTTGTTAACGCTGGAAATTTAGGGCTTTAAACGCTACTAGTACGCTTACGTAGGAACTAACCAACGTAGAAGTTTAGAGCCAGCGTCTTATACGTACTTTAATCTCTAGTAGGTAATTCTGTAATCGGATAAGAAATATACTAACTAAGCGTAGTCTATACTAATCGTAAGATAACTGATATAGTCTGGTCAGCTTATACGAGTACGCTTAAGGTAGAGGAAGCTAGGAGAGAGGAGGTTGTATTACACACCTATGATTTTTATCTAGATACTTAAATTATAGTAATAGCTTCTATATATAATATTCGTATTTAATTGCGTTTAAGTTCCTCGAAGATAGCGTATATACGACAGTGAAGTTAAGAATAGCTTATAGTAATATAAACGTACGTTAATTAGACAGTTTCAAATATCTAAGGGAATAACCTTATCGTAATCTCTTATAAGAACATAGTTATATAGAGACTTCACACTCTACATTAGCTCCTCCTTACTGATCTAAAAACTTGCCCCACCTACGCTCTAGACAGCGTTGCAAAAGTCTGCGGCTATCGACCGAGCGCTAGGAATTGCTAGCTTCGTACTAATAATTAACACCAGCTCCGGGCATATTCTCAAATCATGCTTAGCAGTTTCCAGAATCTCTTTATCATCTAGGTAAGGCTCGCCGTATAAAAGTACGTTGGGTCTCAGCCTGCTAATTTTCAATAAACGCTTGCCCTTTAATATCCGAGCCTGGCTGTTAAGAATAGGGGATAGAAGTGATGGTTTTAATCTGTATATTAATAGATTTGATGATTACGAGTCTAAGTTGTCTATATAGACAAATAGTCTAAATATATTCTAAGGGCTTATTAAGTACTAAGATTTAGCCTCTAAATCACCTGATTTCTAATACTCCTCTATATATAATAAGCTCTTGATCCTACTTATTAAAATGAAGCTATTCCCACTTACTAAGCCTTTATAAATTGTTGTTTTTGCTAAGTTTATAAAGTTAATCCCTTGAGCCTTCTTAACTCCTGTAACAACTGCTAGTACAGTTGTAGTACCTACGTCTCCTCTTTAGAAGTTTAGCAGCTCTACGAAGTGCCTTATACTTATACTACGATATAAGAGTACTTAATCCTTCTTTTTCATCCTAAGCGTTTAATAATATATATTAAACATATCCTTTATAAGTTGTTTAGTAAGGATATTAGTAGGTTGGTCCTTTCTTAATATTTTAAGGACTTTAAGGCGATTCCTTTAAACTATATTATTTCGTATATATAGGTGTTTAGTCTTAATATACTTAGATCTTTAATAGAACTTAGTATCTTTATAAAGTTATATAGTAGCTTTATTATTATAGTAAAGTAAGGGTATTTTAAATGTCTTCTCTAGATCCTCTTATAGCTTCTTAAGCTATGCCGCTTCTCTTACTCCTTCACTTATAGCTGATATCTCTGAATCTATAGTACTTAAAGCTATATACTTTTACCTTTAAGTAGCCTAAGAGACTGTTCCTCTATATTAAGTTACTGCCTAGCTACTAAACGACTTACGATCGTCTTTAGTAGCCTAAGTAGTATTACTATAAAGTGTAAAGTTGCTTAGACTATAAACTTCTTAAGTATATACGTTAAAGCCTTAAGTTGCTATTTGTCTTCCTTATCCTTCGTATATAATACTATTGTTAATCGATCCTTTAAGATACTATATAAGGTGTTTTATATATTAGAGATGTTCTTTTGTTAGGTTTGCTATATACCTTATAAGCTGGCCTATAGTATATGTAATATCGAACCTTATACTATTCGAGAGATATATTACACTTCTAACGATTTACTAGTATAACTTTAATTCTTTATATATAACTTCCTCGCCTTTAAGTCGTAGTTTAAGTACTATTCTAGGTATAAAAGGCGTAGAAACGGGATTATACTTATCTATAGAAAGTCTTATAAGTAATTACTATATATAAGCTTCTTATAATATAGTAATCGACCGATTTACTCGATCTCTTCTAATCTTAAATCCTATAAACATCTTAGTATTACTATCTTAATCCTCTACCTTATTTACTCTTTATTTAGTATTATTTATTATCTAGGATTTAACTTATATAACATCTGCTTTCTCTTCTACGATTAGTATATCGTCGATAAAGAGAAGGATAGACATATTATCTTTAATAAAGAGGTTTAGATTACTCTTTAAGGTCTTAAAGCTAAGTTTTATAAACTTCTTAATAACTTTCTAAAGCTATTTATATAGCGCTTATTTCAAGCTATATAAGGGCTTCTTAAGCTTTAGGAATCCTTACTAAGTC
>JAPZOX010001484.1:0-11335 GCA_037952655.1 Hymenoscyphus sp. LP001 | reverse complement strand
ATCACACCTTGAAAGTAGTAAGGAAGTCCCAGATTACCTAGACAGTAGCGGGGATAAGATTCCTAATTATCCATCGTCTCCTCAAGAGAGTATATCCTCAATTGACTTAATAAGGGCAAATACAGACTTTATAGACTTTGGAATAGACGATTAGAGTAGTAATATAAGACATTATTTATCTATTTTAGTAGTGGTTTTGGTGGATATTCCACTCCCGAGGTTATTCCGGCTGCACAGGACACTTGAGTTTGCAGGACACTTGCTTTTACCGACTACAAGCGAATGCGCCGTAGAAGGGGAACCGGCTATTATCTATAAATAATTAATTTAGAAGATACTATATAAGTGTAAAAGACTAAAGTTATTCTATTAAAGCTAATTATAATCTAATTCCAACTCCTAGTCTTATATATCTAACTGTTCTATTCTTAGCTCTTGTCTATATATCGGGTAGTAAGCTAAAGCTCTCGTATTCTTAAACAGCAGTACGCTGAAGCATTATCGACCTAGTAGTAACTCGAGAGTCCTAGACTAATCCTTGAAATATCTCTTCCTCGGTCTGATTCGCCTCTAGAACATTTTCGATATTTGTCTAAAAAATCCCGCTCACCTATATATCTATAAACGTTCTCGTAAGAATTATAGTCCGCGTTTGAAGCCAAAACTGGAGCAAGAAGTAACGGCTGTTCTCGAGGATCTGGGCCCGGAGGCAGTGAAGCAGTCTGAAGAAGGAAGCGCTGCATTCTTATATTCGAACAGAGAGTCTGATGGCGCGGCTGCAGAAAGGATTCAATCCACTGATACAGTCAGTCACATGGACCTGCGGCCTGCCGTAGAATGCCTTGAGCTCGGAGGGATTAAATCGTTAGAGAACGGCCAGAGGGGAGGTTGGCACGGATGGAATGGAAAGCCAGAAGATGCTCATTCCGTAAAAAGCCTATACGACCTATTCAACAACATACATCCATTCATTAAAAGGAAACAAAATGCAAAAGCTCGCAAGATTTCAGTGATCATAGAAGAATGATACGTGAGCTTCAGCCGGTTCTCTTCAGAGAAATGGAAAGCCTCGCTACCTCTACTTAGACTAATCAAATCATTGGTGCAGTGCAAACTGTTCCTCTAAAGAAGCCTTACGGATAAGAAACTCAAAAGGCTCAATTTTCCGAATATACTACTTCGATTTATACGAATTACACACTGTCAGCACCAGACGTCCATTTCAAGGGAAAAATCAAGATGAGGAATTTTGTAAAACTTCCCAGAACAACCCAAGTCTCGGTGAACGCAGCCACGACCCATCCTCGATGAAAACGACAAATAGAAAGAGTGGGAAAGTGAAGAATGGAGGAACGGATATGAGCAGATCCATTATAGAGTACCCACTGAATCCTACTCATCTTCAAGGTCCGGATCCCGGTCTTCAGCTTCGTCTACATCGCCACTAGTTCCACCTCCAGAAGGCCTTTCAACCTCTGTACTTCGCGCTGAAAAGAAAGGATGGCTTTCGTGTAAGGGCCGTCCCTGGCAGATATAACCCATTGGCGTGTGCATGATGTCTTGCCCCTTGCGGCAGACCGTAAGCCACTCCAGTAGGAAGTCGACAGGATTCTTGGTAGAGATGCCGACGTGCTCGGTGCGACTCCGCGGGGAGTCTGTATCGGTCTTGTCCGCAAGCTGCAAGTATTTGGTCAGAGGAGCACACTCCGGGAAGTTGATGTATAGCCGGCCAGCGAAAATTCCAAGTTCGATGGAGAGCCAGTCGGGTGCTGTGTAGCCATCGGGTAGGCGAGGGAGGACATAGTATGAAAGTCCGTTGAAGTGCAGCATGTTTTTTGTGACAGGGGCAGCATACGTAATCAGGTGTACCTTTGGCTTTCTCGCTGCACGGATCATGGGAATCAAAAGTTCAGCCTCTTCGGAGATAACTATGAGGGCAGTCCCGTTCGAAGGGCTCCACAGGATCCATTCAACAGGGCGCTGTGGATGAGATTGCTTAGTACAACCAGTGACAAGGAACGTTGATGGGCTATAAACTTACGAGGAAGTTGTCATTCGGGATGCGCTTTCCAAGCTCAATAGTGCGCATGAACTCAGCCGAGACGTACAGCTGCGACGTCGTGCGACGAACATTATATTTTTGACCGATGCTCGTCCGCGCCAGAGCATCAAAGACGTGTTCGTACCCGTGCCCACCAGCGAGGTCGCCAGTTTTAGCAAAGAGAACGACAGCTGGATGCAGACCCGGGAATGCGAGAGCCTTGTAGTGCGTCGGCTTCTGCACTTGGCGTACCTGCTCGACTTGGAACTCGACTTCTCGCTCCTGCTCTACTTCTTCTAACACAGAGCTATGAATACGGTCTCCCTTGCTGTTTGCTGCTCGTCTCTGCTCACCGAGCTCCTCCATGAAACCCTTCAGTTCCATGGACAGCATATCAGCGGCGGAACTCGGCTGGGGGGTTGTCACTACCCCGTACAGCTGCTCAAGAGTCTGGCGCTCTGGATGTTGAATAATTCCGAGATAGGTTTTTCGGTGGTGGTTTTTCGTGAGGAACTTCACGTATTTCCATTGCGCATCTATCCGGCGGCAGAAATCTGTTCCTTGTGCAAGATAGAGATTCTGCAAATGCTCATTCGCGCGGCAGGTCTGTTCCAGAAGCCAGCACACGACGTGAGAGGAATCAATACGGGAAGATTCAAGTACCTCTCCACGTCTTTTCCTACACACGTCGAGGATGCTCTGGTGGACCTCTGGGGGGGCAAAGAAAACGATAGATTGAGTGGTTCCCAGTTGTCGTAGCCTCATCGCAGCTGGGTCTGTTAGGTACGCCTGTCAATCAGGGCGATGGTCGGCAGTCAGCTTACCTTGCATCGTGTGATCTTTCGTCTGGCCGAGAGCTAGTGTTAATGCTCCGCGAGCTTTCTGAGGCAGCTTCAAGTCTATTCCGCGTGTGTGTGCTTCGTCAATATACACGAGGCATTCGTCAAGTTTCTCGGCAAAAGGGGTGGCGAGCAGTGGGACCACATCCTTCCCTCCTCGATACTGGACCCAGGCTCTGTTGTCAGCACCAAAATAGATAGCCCCCTTGGCTTGCGTATCTATATCTAGCCATGCCCTGACGAGGGTCCGATTGTCCAGCTCGAGGATGTAGGCACCGGCGTCGATCAGAATTCTAATCTCCATTCCCGCGATCCTTCGCAGTAGCTCTTCCTCTGTCAGGCGCTTTCCCTGCCAAGCTGCAAGGTTATACTGCCGGTTCCGGCCCTGCAGAACGTAAGTGAGCACTTCTGCATTGGTTTGGCATAAGCTGGGTAAGTCATCTTGCTTGATGTTCAGTGGGAGCATCATCTTGTTATCATTTGTGCCACTGAAACCAGTTGTCTTCGCGCACGAGGTTTCCTCTCCCGGTCGAGATTTCGAGAACAAGGGGAGGTCCCACCCAGAAGCCTGCAGCTTGACGCCAAACTGCTTAGCGTGAGCAGGGAAGACAAAGTTGTTCATATAATGATCAAGGACGCTTCTATTGAGTCGAAGGTGAAGCCAGAGTTCCTCGACTTGTCCTTGGTCATCTCCATTAATGACATTCCAGTGATGCAAGGCTTCTGGCAGGGTATCAGAACCGTAAGTCCACCTATCATACTCCGCTGCTGGATCATCAGACTTCAAAACATGCTGCAAACCTTCGCGGAACTGAGATAGGTTGAGGCCTGAGTAATAGAAAGCCAAGCAAGTGAACAGGATAGAGACGTCAGGATGACCGAACTCTGCCTGCTCGGATGGAACCCCTTTTGCGTCGAAAGGGACTGCAATAGGATGCCTGTTTGGGTGCAGCCCATACTGCACATTCCATCTTTTCTTCAGACAGAGTAAGAGAATTCTGTTCAAGATCAGGCCACGGACAAGGAGGATGTTCTTGCGAGCCGAAGATCTATCTGCAAAAAGAGCCGATACCTGCTCGATGAGCTTGTGGTCGAGATCGTCATCCGATAACACGCGCTTGATCTCATGCCTACTAACAGGTACGGTTTAGTCGGTCAAACGAAGGAAGGAAATCCGTCCGTCGCAGATGTCAATTATGATTCGTTGGTGCAGGGCATCTTCCACGTCTGTCCGGAGGAGGTGTATCATGGGAAATCCACCCGGTCGTTTGACGACCTCAATGCTTTGTGGGAAATCGCGCTGAAGATCCGGGAGATGATCCTCAACCAGAGACAACAGGATCTGTGCAACCTTCCAGCGGTGTGGGTGTCCATCGACGGATATCTGTGGGCCACTTGGGTAGATTAATTGTGTCTTGACCGCCAAGGTGAAATCTGATTCATCAAGGACATCGCGACAAGTGCTAGTTAACCATGACTGAAACGTGACCATCTCCTGCGCTTCATTAAGCCGGGAGTCCGCAAGGCGTTGGAGCCCGCTGAGCTTATACGACAAGATATGCTCGGGAGTAGTAAGAATAACACCGCAACATTGAAGAATTTCGCGATGGTATGCGGAGTATAGTCGGAGCATGTTCGGCGTGGTTAAGGTCCGGCGAGAGAATGGAATATGCCTGATCTCTCGACCTACTAACCCCCCTAGTCTAGACTGAACTGTTTGAGCAGTCTGCAGGAGCAGGGCCTTTGGCACGACAAGGCGCGAGAGCTGCTTCTTGTCTGCCAGAATCGCCACAGCCATAGGCACGATGCAAGACGTTTTTCCTAAAAATCCGTCAGTATGCCAACTTTCAAATCTATTTTGAAGCAGAGTACGTCTGCATGGAAATATATAATGCTTCGAGTCTAAAGTTGATTTGCTTACCCTTGCCCATGTTCATTTGTAAGACAGAGTTTAATCCAGATGCTGGAGATATAATAGCATGGGCAACATCTATCTGCTCACAGCGAATGAGAATATCGCTTTCAATCTCAAGAAGTAACCAGTCAGGGAACCTCAAAGGGCTCCAGTTTTCATGCCCACGATTTCGCCATTCCTGAAGCAGCTTATGGTGATCTCCTTTTAATTGAGCATGTCTGATACGGAGAAGCCTTTGCAAAGTTGTAGCTAGAACGCCATACGAAACCAGGTTTTCTTTCATATAGCGTCCGAAGTGGTGATCAGAGCTTGAACGTAGCTGTTCAAGAATTGTTATCGGCGTGGTGCATGGCCACAAGCTACCCAGTTGAAGCCATTGGAAGCGATCGTCCTCGGCGGATAAGGTATTCTGAACGCGCTCACACTCATGATTCAGAGCCGCCCGAGCCTTTTTGATGTCCTCTCTAACAACATCGACACCTGGCGGCGTCTCTTGAAGCTGCGGCTGGTTGCTGATGTTCTCTAGAGCAAGAATGCTTTTCTTCAAGTCATTACCATATTGCTGCCGCAGAACTTCCGGGGATTTGGCAAATAAATCTAAGATTTTACCTAGCTCAACAATTTCCTTGGGTAAAGCAGTCTTTCGGGAAATCTGGTTCCGCTCGCTGGGCGAATATACACTTCGGGGTACATTAGACAAATGGCCTATAGTAATGGGCGCGCATTTCACTAGAAGATCTGATAGTGATGGAATAGGAGAGCCACGGTCAGGCCTACAGAGGGCTGCAGGTTCTTCATTCCAAGCTCGTGGTACCGACATGTCGTTCGCGCCTTTGTAGTGATCCAGAATCTCCTGAGCTTGAATAACATACTTCGAAAGACGCATATTCCGATGCAGGCGTTGCCACTCAGGGAGAATTCTTTCCATGGCTAGCTCACCATCAAGCACCGTTGATTCGAATCCCTCTGCTGATGGTTCCGAGCTGGGCCACTGCTCTAAGAGAAAGGAGGCTAGGCGTCTCCCTTCAGCCTCGCACAGGATCCGATGCTTCTCTTGAAACCGATCTCGCTCTCTTTTACTCTTTCTGGCATCCGGTTCGGTAACCGGATAGTCGGCTGCGATGAAGTTTAGAAGCGACTCAAGCGTTGGAGATGCGTAGAGCTTGAACTCAGCAAAGCAAGGACTGATTGGCGGCTGTAAGACTTTCAATTCATCTAAGCAACCGAATGCGGCCAGCGACCGGATCACGTCCATGTCAGGCTTTGTGCCAAATGACAAGAGGCCAAGTCGAAATATCAACCTATACGGATCCTGAGGATCAGTATGTCGGCAAAGATTCACGAGACTGCCCCATTGTTCGCCGATATTGTTCTCCATCAGATCGCTGAGGCAACTCGAAATGCTTTGTGATTCTGAGTTGGCGTGGTGAAATCCACCAATCAATTTCCAGTCTTGAAGAATAGCTGCCAGCTTTCTTGTCATATGGGCACAAAACGGTCGCTTGCGAACAAGTCCCACGGTTTGGTAAACATTGGTGGCTTGGAGCAAACTGGCATGTCGATCTCTGGGGTTATACACCATGTCCTTCCCGGTTACCAATCCGCCCAGATCAGAAATGCCGCGCTCGTAAAGAAGACGCCGAATTTCACCGCGCCTTCGGAGGTGAGAAGGGATCTCGGTGTCAAAATCTATCGCTTCGTCTCCGTCCGTAGTAAAAGCTCGGAGCCGCTCTGATTTGGCCAGTATCTCTTGGGCGAGGCCCTCATAGCTATCGTGTTGAACGCTCATGGTTAGGTGCTGGTTCCAGATAACGGTCTGCAGGCGTCTCTTGTCCTTCGGATAATACTCTCTACCCGGGCTTAGTGTGCCGATGACTCTCAGAATGGAGGCAAGACTGTTGCTCATTGGTGTCCAGGGCTGGCAATAGCCTGATCTGAGCGTGTGCAGAGCTTCCTCTGTGCCAGTCCGCCCGGTGAGAGGATCGGGCAAAACGAATGAGGTGAATGCATGGAACTGAGCTTTGGAGTAGAGTAAGCGCGGCTCAGGTGGACATGACAACCGTCCCAGAACATCGTCGATTCCGAACCTGCCATATTCGGTGGTGCTGCTCGCTCGAACTGCAAGATGCATACCGTGACGATTGTATGTCAGCTGTCCCAGGGGAGTAATTATGCTTCGCCGATCAGGATTGGCTACGTCACGAAGCACAATCTTGCTCAGGAATCCGTAAAGCGTCCCCGCGTCTTGGTTGGGATCGATCTCTGCGTTCAACTCTCGACACTCAAGAAGGTTGCTTTTATTGACAAAGAAAGAGAGCTCGAGGTGCCGCATCTCAACCGAAAGTCTGCCTATTGCGGGCTGGAAGACGGTCAACCGTTGGGGATCCTCAAAGTGGCGGAAGATCTCAGCCACGCGCTTGCAGAGATCTGAATGGGGATCAACCAAGACAACCCGATTTCGCTGCGCCCGGCGATTGGAGACATCTAGAATCCAGTCACTCTGCCTAGTCTTCCATATGACAGGTTTCCGTCGGATCTCCAGGCGCTTTGTACGGAGATTAAGCCAGTGTACGCAATTTTCGATTAGACCTGAGGGCAGATCAAAGTTGTCACTGTCCGTAAATACACGCCGAGGAACATACTCCAGAAGACTGTCTCTAACAAGAGCTCGAATAACCACACTCTTTCCGCGAAGTCCAAAATGGACTTCATTACCGCGTATACGAGTTGCCATGACGTGACTCATGCCGCTCAGTGACGAGGGGAAGGTCAGAAGGTGCTGGTTTCCGAAAAGCTCCTTGACGTCCTCTGATTCCCTGATGTCCAGGGGTAGTCTTCCCAATGGCTTTCCGTCCACTAGCAGGTGACCCTCAACGAAGTTGTAGTGGACTACCTGAGAGACGATGAACTTGTTAGCCGTACTAGTGATGACCGAAACGACCCATCTTTTGTTCGGGGAGGCAAGGAACTGCCAATGAGAGTAAGTTCTCCCAGTGGAATTGCTAGAATCGGACCAAGTCTTGTTGATTGCAACCCCTAGGCTGTCAGGATTGGATTCAATAGAATTCTGGATGAGTCGTTGTATGCGATACGCCATTTTCATATCTCTGACCAGCATATTTTTCAGTTTTAAGGGGAGCTTCGCAAGATCGACTACAAGGTTCTCTTGCAGAGCTATCGAGGCTTGGACAAAAGAACATAGATCCTCTGCATTCACCTTGGAATCCGAGTCAACAAAGGTGGTGAAGGTCCTTCGGCAAAGCAGAGCGGCCCAGAAGCCGTACCTTGCCGCTCTCTCTGCTGCGTCAGCCTCAACTGCATTCCTAGCCTCATCACGGAGGTGGGAGATCCATTGTAAAGTTGACTCACGCGCGGCCTTGAGCAGCCTTTCCGTGGATTGACGATCTCGGCCCGATGTCAAGTTGAAGAGTCGAAGGCTGAGGGTGATGAGCATCTCCATACAATGTATCTCGCGCCAGTTGGTAGTTATATTGCGAAGACGGTTATCGATCTGTTCTGTCAAGCGCTGGCAGAAAGACGGATCTCGGAAGACGACGTGAGCGTCTCGCAGAAGGTCGGCTTTATTCTGTGCCGGCCCTGCTTGTACAGCGAGATGATTGAATATAAGCATGGTATCTTCGGCGCTGAAGTTTAGGTTTGAGGCACCCAACTCCACCAGCATGGTCAGCCACCGACGAGTCTTCCCAGACAGCAATCTTTGGTAGCTCATGAACTCGTGAACGGAAATATCTGACGGACAGCTGGTTTGACTAGCAACGATCTCGTAGGACGACGGCCCATCGATGTTAGGAGCGGGATGTACCGGTGATCTAATGACTGAGGCTTGTAGAGAGCGCGGAACATAGACTCCACAGAGGTGTTGAAATGTCAATTCTTTATCAAGATTTCTCAGCCATACTCCGGACTTGATATCGTAATATACAAAGTTTAACCCCAGCGGCAAGAGGATATCAGAGAGGTCGACCTTCATTTTTAACGCCTTGAAATGGGTCTGGAGAAAGGATTTCTTTGCTGACGCAAGCGAGACACCATCCACGGTTGGTTTCATATAGTACTGAAGCTGGGAGTAGTCCGTCAGCACCATGGCTGGTGGCGAGGAGGTACTGGGCTTGCTTGGGTGCCCCAGATCGCTGAATATCCTGAATGTCGCATTTCGGTATGCTGCTAGGAAGTTGGGAATTCCGAGCTCTAGTACTACTGCCGATTTTTGAGCACCATCTTTGGGAAGGAAGTCTTCGTGGATAGCGATTTTCATTCGTTTCCGGCAACGCCAGTGCCAGCACTTTTTACATCCTCTAACGTTACGAGATCCATCATAGTTGGTGGTGCAGACACAAGTGGCACTAGTAATCTTCTGGCTGAGATTGTCGTATTCTTTGCAAGCGTTGCTCCATTCAGATTGCTTCCTTTCACGCGCCTTACTTGAGGCTTCCTCGATCTGTTGCTGCAGTTTGCGCAGCGGAGCAGACTGTTCTACATATCGCGCAGCGAAGCAGTTCCTATCGGGTTCGCTGAAAATCGTCTTGTGAGCAAACCGACAACCGCTATATCTGCTCCGGAGATGGCTCTGGATATCTTGGAGGCGTTGCATGCTTGGTAATGTAGGGAGGTGCAGAACATCCAGCAGCTCAGGGTTGAATACTGGGGCGTAGTCGCGGAGGAGGGGGCAGGCTCGTATAGCACACACGTCCATTTGGACCCAAAGGTCAAATAGATTTAAGATGAAGATGCTCATTTGTTCTGGATTAGAGTCATAAGCATCTCCAACCATGGTGAACACGTCGACAATCAACTTTGCCAACTGTACACAACGAGCTTCGCAGTCTGCCATGGGCTCAGGTGATAATGCCCGTTCCTTCTCGATGCCTTTCTCCAATCTGGCCAAGGAGAAGTAGCGGTCGGTGAACTTTGTGACTTGTTCCATGGTGCCATCACCCGAGGGAGGAATATGCAGCGATGCAGGATCTCTCCGCTGTGAGGGAGGTAGGGCGAGAAGATTGCAGAGGTATTTTTCGCTGTTTGGAAGGGAAAGGTGGAGAGACTGCTCATCAGCGCGAGATGGGAGTACCGGGATAGGTCGAGCGATGGTTGTCTTAAAGTGTGCCCAGGCTGATTCAACCTGGTCTGTTGCCTTCTCGATGATTCCCTTCAACATTGGGCCGACCGAGTCGAAGAACTGGTTGTAAACGGCAGAGGCGGAGTCAACCCGAGTCTTGTCCATTTCCAACTTTGCAAGGCGGCGGCACAACTTGGCTCTGAGCATCACTGTCAACTCTGGGGCAAGCTGACCAGCACAATCCTCAAGAAGCTGGGAAAGAACAGTGCAAATGAGGAACTTGTAGCAGGCCCGTCCAGGCTGGTTTCCCAGGACAAGGCAGAGCTGACTGTGAATAGCGACGCGAAGAACGAGCCAGAACGGCAGTCTTCTCCACGGAAACTCTGCGTTTTGTATATTGACATCGTCCCGCACTCGCTTTCTTAATCTGGGCACTTCGACAGAGGATCCGACAGCTTCAAGCAAGGGCATCAGCATCTGCGTAACCAGAGCTGGGTCGGTGGTATCCCGGGCCTCGATGACGGAGACTTTCGCCTTAGCAGAACGCGCCTCGAAACGCTTCAGAGACTCCATGCTCGCCTGCTCAAGAAAGGTAGCAAGACTCTCCTGGAAACTCTTCTTGAGGAATTCGTCGAAAGGTATCTCGACAGCGCGGCCGGGGAAGTCCCACTGGAGTGCATTTTCGGCGGCGAGGACGTCCTCAGAAGAAGGTGATGCTTCGAAGACTTCGAAGATGACGGCATCTACACCATCACTACGTTACATGACTTAGTTGGAATTTGGGTGATCCTTTCACTGGAGTCGTGATACTTACTAGATATGACGTCGAATAAGGAGTGCTACATTCTGTTCTACCACATATAAGATAAGGAGACCATTTCGTTGGAGATTGCAGAATTCTTGTAGCATCGATGCCTTCTCAAGACGGCCTGGATTGGTATTGAGGCAAATCCGAAGAGAATAGCGAACAGAAGCCCATTTTTCTCTAAACGGTTGGCCTGTGAACTTGCCTAGGGTATCGCAGGCACGTATGAGTCGAGTTAGGATGTTCTGTTCAATGCCCTCGAAGTCTATATCCCGATGTCTCGGCAGCTTGGGCGGTAGGACCAAATGGTTGAAGACCGATTCAATTAAGGCCATAGTCGCTGGTGGAGCTCAAAATATGTCAAGAAGCAGGACGGAACCCACGGGCAAGCTTTTGGGCAGCAGTCTGGTTAATCAGGCAAACCCAAGTCCGCAGGTGAGTCGCACACACCGCCCAGGTCGGACAACAGTAATGGTCGACCGCTCATCGTGGTCGAGGCTGCAATGGTCAGTAAATCGGTCCAACACAATCCATTCAGGGAGGGGGGTTCCTCATTCTCACTAGAAGGTTGAGGCGGTGGTGCACCAGGGGGTGTCTGTGATGAAACCATCAGGAATTGATCGGAATGATCGGAATTGGAATTGCCGAGTCTACGTGC
>JAPZOX010001483.1:0-11341 GCA_037952655.1 Hymenoscyphus sp. LP001 | reverse complement strand
TAATTAATATACGCTTTTATAAACCCTTCGATTTCTCGACTATACTTCTGCTTAAGAATAGTAAAACACCTAATATTAAGTAGCTAGGTTAGATAAGAAGAATATAAAGGTAATCTAAGAGTTATAATATTATAAGACTTATAATATTCTTAAAATTCTACCGATTTATAACTCTTATACCTATCTAAAACTAATATACGATATAGACTCTTAGCTTAAGTAGTAGTATATTTATTAAAGTGTTTCAACTATTCTAGACCTGTCTTATTATTTGTCTAACTATTATTTATAGGTTTAATAACCTAATCGTAAGAGAGGCTAGTTTCAGAATACTAATTCGTAAGATAATTAGCGTCTTAAATAACAAGGAATAGAGGGATACTCCTACCTTTACTATTAATTATAATAATTACTATCGCCTATTCTCGATTATCTAGTTAAACTGCCTTACTCTTACTACGTCGATTAGTACGAGTAATAACTATTCTAAGACAGATTTAACCTATTATAAAGCCGGTCTCGTCGAAGTTATAGAAATCGCTATCTACTATACTATATTTCGCCTATATATTCTCTACTAGTCGAAACCACGTGCTAATTAACTTAGAATCTTCGTATAAGGCTCTTTAAAAGTCGTAAATACGATTAAAACACGTCTTTAGCTCTAGTCGTCGAACTACGAATCGTTCTACTTAGCGCTTTCTAACGCGTTTTACTCCGCGCGTCTTAAGAAGGTAATTCGCTATATCTTCTATATTAGCTAGCTAAGGCGAAAACCCTCTAGAATCTTAATCGAATATATATCGAATAATTATTTCCTTCTCTAATTTCATTAGCTTTAAACAATTAGGTTTAGTATTACTATAAGAAGGTCGGCTGTTTATTCTAAGACAAAGAGTAGATTTAGAAACTTTATAGATTTTTATAACGTTTCTATAGCTTAATTTTCGTTTAGATATTCGAATAGCTTTAATAGCTAATATAATTCGTACTTCTTAAGTTTAGACTTATATTATAGAAGAAGAAAACGTATATTAAAGTAGTAGAGTAGTAAATTCAGTAAAAGTGCGTAGCTCGGTAATATACGCAGCTTAGTAATAGATCACGTTATACTTAAAATATTCTACTTATATCTTATATCTAAGAGTAAAGTTAGTTTTATTAGTACTAGGTAATAATTATCTAACTTAATAATAGGCTAAGTCTTATTCTTAATAAGAATTAGTTTTATACTATCTTCTATAAATAGAAAACAGAAGAAGTAGTATAGGTCGATTTTTATACTACTCTATAAGTACTCTAGGACTAGCTTAAAAAAATTAGTTTATATAAGATAAAATACTCTAATCTAAGTAAATAATTATTTAAAAAATATAGTAAGAATTATTAATATTAAATAAAGTAATTTTTATTTAAATATCTAATATTTCTATTTTTAAAGTATATATATAGTATAATAAGTAATAAAAATATTTTTTATTTTAGATTAATAAGTTTAACTACTAGAAGTACTATATAAGTTTTCTAATTATTATTTCTAATAGTATCTATAATATATAACTCTCTATAAAATAAAAATTAAAAGAGTTAAAGAAGTCTACTTTTTATAATACTTAATAAGTACTATAAAACTATCTTAAAAATTATATTCTATATAAGATAAAAAAATACTTAGATTTAAGTAGATAATTATTAAAGAAGAATCGAAAATTACTATAACAGTTCTAGTTATACTGTTCTAGTTATATATATATACTAAAGACTGTACTAAGGTTATACCGCTAAGCGAAGTACACCGCTTATATATATAAACAGAGGTTAGAGTGCTATATACCTCTTCTCTCCTTAGCTTTGTTTTCTTAATTAATAGTACTATTTTACAAGCACTTCTTTTAGTATATTTGTAAAGAGCTATTATAATTACTATTTATTTTATTTAATATAGTTAGAGGTAGTAAATTTAAGTATAGTTCTTAGAGCTTAGTATTCTAGAGATTTCTATATTTAAAAGTATATATCTAGTCTAATAAAGAATTAAAACTATATCTATATAACTTAGTACTCTCTAAGAGTACTAAGGGATTTTATTAGAAGAGTACTAAGGCTAGTATAAGTCGCTTAGTACTCTCTTAAATTTATAGAACTAGAACCCTAGGAATTTCACAGCTTAATCTATAGAATTAGGCAGTTCTTTTAAGCTAATAACATTCTAAAAAGACTTCGTATTTATTTAAATATTAATATTCTAAGTTTCCGTTTATAACTCTAACCTCTAACTCTAACTCTAACTCTAACTCTAACTCTAATCTTTAAGATTTTAAAACTCTTATAACTTAAGCTATAGTAAAGTTACTAGTCTATAATTAAAAATTAGACTTCTTTATAACGTGTATATATAGCGAACCGGCTAAACAAGCGAACTAGCTAAAATTTTCCACGCTCGCGATTAAAATTATAGTAACTCTACTATAACGCCTCTAATTAATTAAAACTACTTAGAAATCTCTTCCTTAGATACTTCTTCTATAATATTATAGGTACGCGTATTATAACTAGTCTCTCTATAGTTGCTACAGCGCTGTATACGTAATTCTTCTCTTAGCTTCCGACTACTACTTCTCTTTATTTCCTATATTACCTACTTACTAACGTCTCTATTATCTTATAAGTCCTACGCTTCCTATTAGCTAAGTAATCCTCCTTACTATAGGCGTGTTTTTTTAGCTCTATAGCGCTTACTTAGTACTTTATTTGCTTGTCGAAGTCTCTAGTTCTTAGCTTTTAATAGTACTATCTAGTATATTACTTTTAATATATCCTTTATAAACTAGTTAATAGCCTCGTAAATAAGGGTTAGAGAGCTACTTTAGTAGTAGGAAATTCGATCTTTAATAAATATAGTCTATAATAAGGCTTTAGTAGGGTTATTTAGTATCTAGGAAACCTAAGGCTAAGTAGAACATAGGAGGGAGTTTAAAGGCGTTAGCGTCTTTAGCTTAAGATTAAGTATAGAAATTATACTTTCTAGGTTAAATAGAAGAAGCCTAGCCTCTTAGAACCCTTCTTAGATATTACTTTCTATTATTATAATATTAAATATAGCGTAGAAGGTAGGAAAGAAATCATTCTTAGTAATATAGATAATCTAAGCCTATATTATATCTTTAATTTACTAACTATATACCTTTTTTAAAGGGCTAAAACAGCTAATATTAAGTAGCTAGAGTATATAAGAAGAATAAGTAGATATATAAAGAGTAATAATGTTATTTTCCTTATAATATTCCTTAAACTTATTAGAGTAGTAGCTTTTATAGCCGTCGAGGACTAATAGGCGATAACTACTAATAGATTAGGACTTAGTATACTTCTTAAAATATTAAATCTAATCTATACCTTTCTTATTTATTATCTAACTATTTTTAGTAATAGTAATTACCTAGTTAGGTAGAAATCTACTATTTTAGTACTAAGAAGCGAGATGATTTTTCATAGTAATAATTATAAATAGTAGAATACTCTAGCTTTAGGTATTAACCCTCTAGATTACTATAACCTATTCCCGATTACTAGGCTATACTCTTTTTACTCTTACACGTCCTTCTAAGCTTATAATAACTATCGTAGTTAAGATAATACCTATTATAAACCTAGTCTTATTAAAGTTATAGATATCTATATCGTAGATTCTATACTTCGCTACTATACTTCGTATAAGCTTAAACCAGCTACGAATAACTTCTAGGTCTTCGCACTTAGCTCTCTAGTAGTCGTATTTTCGTTAGAAGCGTGTCTGGAGTTCTAGGCGACGCTTGACAAAGTTAGAAGCCTAACGTGTCCCGACGCGTAGCGCGTCGCGTACTTTAAGAAGTCGATTTACTATATCCTTAACTATAGATATCCGTGGAGGAAATCCTTTTATAGCTAGGTCGAGGATATGTTAAACAAGCACTAATTCCTCTAGCTCGGTCATTTTCTATGAATTAGCTAGAATATCGCGTTATAAAGGTATACTAAGTAAACGTCGACCTAGCTTCTAGTAATCTATAGAATAGGTCCTCGCAGCAGCTCGAGCACGTAAATTTAGGTCTTTTTACATAGCCTAGATAGCTAAGACTAACCGGCTTTCGTCATTTTTCTAAGGCATCGTTCGTTGTAGAGAAATTTAATATTTAGTAGAGGTGTAGTAGGGGCGCGGGGTTTTGGCCGGTTCGCTTGTTTAGCCGGTTCGCTATACATGCACGTTAGTTTAAATACTAATTATAAAATTTAATATTATATTTGGGCTTATTAAGGGCAAGGACGAACCATTCACAGAAGCAAGAGCTTTAGGAGTAATATCATGTGATGAAACTCCCCTATTCCAGCCTTGGAACGTAGGTGTGACGGTTCGGACCGTCACGTGCCATTCATATCACGTGGCTACCTTAGCGAACCACATTTTGTATTTAGACTCGAGCTCTCTCGAGCTCTCCTCTTCTCCTCAGCTTAGAATCTTCGAATAAGACAGTTCTACGATTCCACAACCTACACCGTGGACCGTCCGCCTTGCGCGGGCCACACTTCGTACGTGTCGTCACAGTAGGTATATCTTCACAGCTAAACCAGCCTCATTAAACCACGACCCGATTCTTCTTCAGCGCTAGACTGGGTGGGCAGTGCAACTATGATCCAACAGCTGAGGGTATTTGTTGGTATCACTTGAGGTAATAACACTTGAATGACTTGAGGTCATAAAGCTGTGGTTGCATATGCTGTTTGTATAATCGGTTATCTGTTCTAGGTACGAAAGGTACGACTACTTATAGCCGTGCTAGCGTGCATGCTAGCGTCCTAGCCACGTGGATGGATATGACTCATAGTCAGTATCACATGTAACGACAGTATTCAACCAGATATTGTCCCGCTCTCTTCTAACATTGTTAGATGGTGTCATACACTTCGTATATATGCAAGTCAGTTGGTTCAAGCCTTAGTAGGGATGCTAGGCATTTCTCTATGAGTAAGAATCCACAAGCTGCTTGTTGTTTGATGTGGTCCAAGTTCTATATGAAAATCAGCCGACTATTCAATGTAAATCCGGACCTTCAGAATCTATTAGGACCAGCTCAAAGCATAAAGCATGTCACCGTCAAATTTCAACAAATACCCGCGCAGGGGCAATTACGACGCTTCATTCACCTGAACGCCTTGAATCAATTGATGAGATCTGGAATCAGCTTCAGTCTATTTCGAGCAAACTCCTCTGCCATCAGCACTACCATCAGCGAGATATAATATGCGAGCAGTGGTGACAGGCTCTCCTCGATCTATCCCCTAGGAACCCTCTACCAGAGTTTGGAGTACCGGGTGAATTTCCGGAAGAGGACCAGAATATCTTGGCAGGAATCCTAGAGCTTTCGAGGCCTAAGGTTGACATATCACCCCAGTGGCGAGAGGAGGAAGCGAAGAGGGCGAGGGCAGAATGGATGAAGGCAAAGCGAGCAGCAAAACAAGCGAGCAGCAAAACAAGCGGCAGAAAAATGAGCGGAAGCATAAAACAGTGCATGTTGAAATACTTGAACCACAAAACTCCCTTATTTGTTTTCCTATGAAAATGCTTATAGTATTGAAAGATGTCATTAAAACGCGCCAAACCGCGCTACAAGCTTAAACTCCATGTAATTCAAAACTCTTTTACTACGACTCTAGTAAAACCTGTTTCAAATAATACGGACGTTGAGGTGCTGTCGTGATAGGTAGCCTTGCTGAACCATTCCAATTCCCACCCTTTCATACTCGTTTTCTGCTCTCTCACTCTGTCTCACCAGCAAAATGTGAAACTCTAACTTCTCCGACCTTTTAACCTCACCTGTCTTCCCTATAACAATAACTCGTTCTCCACAAATGTCTTTTCTGTCTTCAGTATCAAAGCTAAGCCATCCTATTTCATGCCCAAGTGAATCCAATATCTGGCGACGTGTCGTCTCCGTCGTCTCAGACTCTGCCCCTAAGCGGCAACCTTCTTCAAACCTCCATACATCAGTTATCAGAGCTTTTGTGTCCTCCTCACAAAACGTGAGAGAGATGAAGATATCTAAGTCTCTATGTAGGTTATCTATAAACTTGATCCCTCCTGTGTAAGCCATCCAAGACCATGATGGTACCCCGGAAGATTCATAATCTATTCGTTTCATAGGACCAGTTCGCTGCCATAAGAGATTTCTGTGAAGGTATAATCCAAAGATGCCGAAATACTCCTCGCAGGACAAAGCTCGTGCGATACGAGCTGTTAGCCCAGACAATGCCCGAACTCTATCAGTAGGCTTTGTTAGGCCACGATTTGAATAGTCTGCCAAGAAGGACGTAAGAAACATTAGAGTACTAGAATATCCTGAATCGAATAGTAGTTTCGGAAATTTTGGATCGAGTTTGAAGTGTTTCTTCTTACCACGAGAACTATTTAGTAGAATAGCAAAGTCAATATACATCAATTGAGAAGTCCTTATGGGTCTTACCTTGTCAACTGAGTCAGATCCTCACAATAAATACCTGCACCACATTCCCAATACATTTGGTTGGCGCTAAAATGAATAGTTCTCCGAGACAAGAACCGTTCCTGCATAACCCATGCTCGTGTATTCAGTTGAGCTTAATCAACCTCCATGTCAAAATCCGCCGGGCAAGTGCGGGCATACATCAATTGGCCTGAGTCGTCTCGAATGCAGACAAATTCGCTTCTAATGTTCCGCTGAAGGAATCCACTATTTGAATCAATAGCCGATGTTGCGGCAACGGTGCAGTAAGCTAAATTATAGACATTTTCCATATACAGAGATTCGCCTTTCCAATCTGCTTTCGCTTCTTCTTCTTGTCCTTGTAAAATGCAGAGCGAGTCAATCCAGAGATACTGAACTTTGAGGCATCGAGCCACCTCAACAGCATCCCGGAATGTTGGTGGCAAATTGTCGATAGTGAACCCTTCTTGACGACTACTAATATTCGCTATGGTTGTGCAGTGATCTGGCACCTGATTAGGTTGAAGCTCGCCCCAACAATGGGACAAAGCGATGTATTTTCCTGCTGCTATTTCCTTGCCAAGAACGAGTTTCAAGAAACTTGGGTCATAAGTTGAACTGTCCGGGTTACCCACATGGAGAAGTCTTGTAGGTAACCAATCGCTTTCGCTGAACGCACACAAATCATGTTTATTACACCGTCGAAGCCATGCACGAAGTAGTGCAAAACGTAGAGGACCGTTGGGAGTAGGTAAGACTGGGAAGGTAATTTGAGTTTCGTTATTCGACTTTACTAAAGGATCTAATAATCAACATTTAGTAAACTAAATCTTATAGATTATTTATAAGAATCAAGAATACAAACCTTGATTGTGACACAACTGGAGAATGCGATGTCCGCTAGTTTGTACCGTCAATATAGAGCCATGCCTGACAGCTTCTACATAGCCCTCAGCGTCGTACTTTTTGGCCGTGCGTAAAATGAGATGGCATAGTTTGCAATCTTCCCTTGTAGTAGATAATTCGGAGAGAGAGACTTGACGAAGTCGGAATAGTATAGAGTGGCAGTGCGAGCAGATATTGGAAAAGGATTGTGAGCCGAACGAATCATCGAATTCTGGTAAACCTTTGCGTATAGAGGGTTAGATATTCTATTTGAATACAGGTAATTTAGTAAGTTACTTGCATTGAATTTGTCGGGCGAAAGAATTGTCAAAAGTATATTCCCATTCATCTAACTGTTATACCAATATGGTTAGAAAACAAAAGTGTAATTCTTTTTCTAATCGCAGGCTGACTTACAAGCTAGATCAGCAAGCACCACAAGGTCAGCAGTAGTCATAATTGTTCAGGAGCGTAGGTTAACTTACGAGCTACGCCAGTAAGTACCATAAGATTAGTAGGAGTAGCAATTTTTCAAGAGCGTAGGTTGACTTACACGCTACACCAGCAAGCACCATAAGGTCAGCAGCAGTCACAGTTTTTCAAGAACGTAGGTTGACTTACACGCTACACCAGCAAGCACCATAAGGTCAGCAGTAGTCACAGTAGTTCATGAGCATAAGTTGACTTACACTCTATACCAACAAGTACCACAAGATTAGCAGTAGTCACAGTTGATCAAGAGCGTAGGGTGAGTTACCCACTACATCAGCAAGTACCACAAGGTCAGTAGTAGTCACAGTAGTTCAAAAGCGTAGGTTGACTTACATGCTACACCAGCAAGTAGCACAAGGTCAGTAGTAGTCACAGTTGATCAAGAGCGTAGGTTAACTTACAAGCTATGCCAGCAAGCACCATAAGGTTAGCAGCAGTTACAATTGTTCAAGAGCGTAGGTTGACTTACGTCCTACACCAGCAAGTACCACAAGGTCAGCAGCAGTCACAGTTTTTCAAGAACGTAGGTTAACTTACACGCTACACCAGCAAGCACCATAAGGTCAGCAGCTATAGTTATTCAAGAGCGTAGGCTAACTTACTTCCTACACCAGCAAGTACCACAAGGTTAGCAGCAGTCACAGTTGTTTAACTGGGTAGGTTAACTTACGTGCTACACCAGTAAGTACCATAAGGTTAGCAGCAGTCACAATTGTTCAAGAGGGTAGGTTAACTTACGCGCTAAACCATCAAGTACCACAAGGTCAGTAGTAATCACAGTTGTTCATAAGCACAGGTTAACTTACAGGCTACACCAGCAAGCACCATAAGGTCAGCAGTAGTCACAGTTATTAAACGTAGGTCTATTAACCTCCTATCCAAGCAAAAGTTAGTATAATGATTAGTGATCTAGTCAAGATTGGCGTACATTCTACTCTCACTGTATTAGCTTTATACTATTTTCTGTTCATAAAATCTACTTACTTTAAAAAGCCTATCAAAATCATTTTGAGAAGCTGATAATTGTGCCGCCATTTCATATGTTCAAACGTAGTCAATTTAGGTATATTGACTTGATGGGATAAAACGATTCCTCAGTCGGAAACCTGGGAAGTGTGATAGACGCGCTTTAATACAATCCACTCAAACAAAACATCATTCATAGGACAATAGGTGAAGAAAGCTTGAGACAGGTTGATTGATTGATTGATTTATTCTTACTCGGTTCCAGCCGCCCGCCGTAGGGCGGCTATGCCGGAGTGGTCCAGCTTCGGCGCAGCTGCCGAAGTACGCTTACCGCATTTGGCAAGCGTACTTCACTTCATCACTATACAGTGACCAGCAGCCTCCTCCACTAGACGGTCTAGCTTCTATCTACAACTATATACATAGTATAAAAGAAGTGCTTTGCTTGATCTTTTTAGAGTATATTAGGTTCCTTAGCTGCCGCTTCTACTAGCTATCTTATGTTCTTATATCTTCAGTCTCTCTCTAGCGTTCTGCTTCGTCTTTCTATACTGTACTATAACTCCTAAATTGCCTAAGGAGTTGTGTCTATTCTATAAATCTTATTACCTTTATAGCTATTTTTGACTTGTTTAAGATTACCTTTAGGTCTAACTATCTTCCCCCCTTAAATTCCCTCTGTCATAGGTCTTTGAATTTTCGACATCTTAATATAATATATCCTATAGTTTATCTTCCCTCTCTGTATTTATATCTTAGATTGTTATACCCTGGTACGTTCCTCTTTTAGAGGAAATCTCTTAATACGATCTTTTCTATGTGTATCTAGATTAGTAGAGAGCTTTGCCACTTCTTTAGCCTCCGGTGGAGACGTAGAATCTTATGCGTCGGCTTCTGAGTGTATTTGTATGTAGCTCTCCCTCTTGGTTTCAGATCCTACTTGTGTGCCTACTCGGCTCTTGTCTACCTTATAATCCACGTCTTTAGAGTTGCTTATAAGTAGTATATCTTAGCTTAAACGACGTTCGGGTTTCCTTAGTTCCCTTCTAATTATAACTTTGCTATAATCTTAGCTGCCTTATCTACTGCTTCATTTCCCCAGATGCCTATATAAGCTAGTATCTATCTTATCTTAACCTAGATTCTGTGGTTCTTCTATAGCTTATCTATTAGAGCTACTGCCTTAATAGCTACGTACGTGCCTGATCTGCCGGTTAAGTGCTAAAGTGTCCTAATAGCCGCTTAATTATCTATGAAGATGACTACTTTATTTCTTTTGTTCCTACTCTCTTAGTCCTAGACTGCGATCTGTAGAGCTAGCTTAATTCCTTGAAGTTCTACGACGTATACTGTTAACGTTTCGCTATTTCCTATATACGCCATCCTTGTATATTTAGTTAAGGGCGATATTATAGTAGCCTTTATATAATTATCTATGCCGCTTTTATTAGTATAGATAAAGATACTGTTTAAGAGGTGTTTTAAGAAGTTCTTATATTACGTCTTTACTATTTCTACGTCTAGTGTAATAGATATGCTTAGTCCTTGCTACTACGGTGGTACGATATATAGTAGGATTGTCTCTTATTCTGTGATTGATATGCCTCGACGTAGGTATAGACGTCTGTAAATGTGTCTTAGTAGACTTATATATAGTCCCTGGCTCTCTTGATTTGAATTGTTAGAACGGAACCCTTCTAGGGCTAGTATCTTATTCGTGGCAAGGATTCTTCTAACTGTCTTAGTACTAGTCTTCTAGATCTGCTGTTCTATAGAGAGGAGATAGAGTTCTATATCAAGGGCTAGACCTGATGTTGCTTTATACGCCCCTCCTATAGTTCTAGCCGCTTTTACTTAAAGTCTTTTAAGAGAATTAACTATTTCTATAGTATAACCTTCTCTGCGTTCTTATATAACTGACTATATAGAACATCTATATATTATCTACGGGATAACTACTACTTAATAGATCCTTCTAAGTTTAGTAATTCCTATTCTCTATATAGAGCTGGCTAGACTTACTAGCGTACTAATAGAATTCGATACTTTTATTCTAATATCTTAGATATGTTATTTCTAGTTTAATACTATGTCGAGTATAATGTCTAGGTATCTATAACTTAGTTAAGAGTAGACTTCTATCTAGTCTATTTATATTTTATAGTCTATGTCTATATTTAGTACTTGCTACTTTCTTATATAGTAAGTGAGTTAGAATTTGCTTAGAGCGAATACTAATATATATCTCTTTGCTTATATTATAGCCTATTTTATTATCCTTTCTAGGCTTTTATATATCTCTTCTATTAAGCTTCTCTATTATAAGATTACGATATTATCGATATATCTTATTATAAGAGTATTATTTTCTTAATTATAGATGTTAATTAGATTAGTATTATAGTATAGATATAATATAAGTAAGAGTAGTAACTCTTAAGAAATGTCTATTATTATTTAGTAGGTATTTAATTTAAATATATTAAAGGTTATAACTATGT
>JAPZOX010001482.1:0-11342 GCA_037952655.1 Hymenoscyphus sp. LP001 | reverse complement strand
AGAGGGTTATTTAAAGTCTTAGGAATCCTTAGCGTCTTCTACTTCCTTAACGTATCGGAGAATACGCTTTTTACTAGCTAACTAATAGATATTAAACCCTGATATTACTAGCTATCTATAAACTAGTAATTTAAGGTTGTCGTTATACTAATCTAAATCTAGGCTAAATCGAATTCGATGTAGGACGTCAACGTGCTTAGTGAGATATTATAATAGGCCGTCCTCGGCGAGAAGAATTTAATCTTTTAATATAATAGTATAAAATAGATAATACTATAAAAGAGGTATATAGAAGTGCGTTCTATAGAATAATATACTTAGATACTAGGCTCTAAACACGAAGGAAAAGATCAAATTAACCTTTCTTAATACTAAGGGTAAGAGCATCTATATATAAAAGGGTTCGGATAATAATAATAGACTCGGAGGTCTAAACCAGATATTCTAATACTCGAATATATAATCCTTATATTCTACTTAACCCTTGGTATTCCTATACTCTAAACCGTATCCTATCTAGTATATATATAACCTTAGTAACTCTTATTCCTAATAGCGAGCTATTATAGAAAACCCCTAAGAGGATTATATTTAATATAGTAAGTAGAGAGTTTAGCTATATATAATCGTCGGAGCACGCGACTTAGGGAATCGGCTTATATATAACGAGACTTTGAAGATTTCTATACTAGTTTATTTAATTATTATTAATAGGTACGGTGATATCTGTTATATTAAGCTACTTAAGGAGATATCGGTATACCTGTCGAGTATACCGGTAGGAAGAGTTTTTTCAGTAAATAGATGCGGTAATTACTACTACAAAGTTGTATATATATAGGCCTTATGCTCTTATAAAGTAGTTTATAGAATTCAAGTCTTTTACTCTTACTCTCTAAAGTATAGTATTATAACAGGTTATAAGCCCGGCAGCTCTACCGCTTCAACTAATTATAATAAGCCTTAAGCCTATATATCCTATTAGTTAATATATTATACGACGATAAATTACTAAAAATCCTAAAGCTTACTAGCTCTCTTAACTATCGAATATAGGCTAAAGAAGTACGCTCTTTTCTAGAAGCTAGAGGCCTTCTTAACCTTGTCCTTAGTAACGAACTAAAACCGGCTAGTACTATAACCCCTGCGCTACGAATCTTAATAAGAGCAGGAGTTTCTTCCTAATAAGATAGTACTAAGACTAATACTAGAGTATTATTACCTTAGGAGGTATAGAGATATAAGAACACTAAGGCGAGGACCTATATCATAGGCTATTACTCGCTTATAATAAAAAACAAGATTATCGATTTTTAGACCGTATAGGAGTAATAAGAGACCTTATATAAGGACTGCCGCCTATCTAACGATATATTACTTACTATATATATAAGTTAGTTCTATAGATACGAGCTAAAGGCTAGAGCTATAATCGACTTAATATCTACTAACCTACGTAACCTATAGGCCTTTATCTTTGCTATAGATATAGATAAAGCACTTATAGAAAAGTCTAAGATTAGTATACTTCTCTAAGCTGTCTAGAAGCTAGGAAGTAATAATAACATACGTATTAAAATCCTTGAAGATAAGCTATCTACTCTAGACTTTAACTCTATAGTTATAAGTCTAAAAGAGATAGAGCAACGCTTAAGATTAAGAAATCAAAGCTCTAGGGAAACAGCACTTACGGCTAATAACCGACTATAGAAACGCTAGAAGGCGTAAGAGGCAAAGAGGCCTAGCTATAGAGAATAGAAGAGTAAGAAGCGTAAAGGCACTTACTATTGCTATAGAGAGGAAGAGCATTTTAAGACTAAGTGTCTTATCTAGATTTAAACAATTAAAGAGAAAGCTTTTACTAAGCGAGTAAAGAGTATATCTACAGGCTCTTTGCCAACGCTAGAATAGCAACTACAGTACTAGCTAGTATAGGACGAAGAAGTTATACTTGCTACAGATCCGTCAGAAGACGTTCTAATAGACGCCTGCTAGAGAGCACTTATAGGACGTTTTAATAAGAGCTAAGTAGCCTAGGTAATTAACTCAGGGGCTATACACTATATAACTTACGCCAGAGACGTATTTACTAAGTTTTTAGAGCTTAAAGTACTAAGAGTAGTTAAGACTACAAGTGGCGGCTTAATACATAGAATAGGAATTAGGAATGTTAGTATCCGAGTCTTTATAAATAAGCTATAGACTTAAACGCTTGCTCTTACAGACGTGCTATACGTGTCTAAGCTTACTAGCAGCCTAATATCAGTCCCTTAGCTATAGGATAAAGGCATTCTTATATAGACAACTGGTAGTATAAGCAAGCACGCTATAACTCTTATAAAAGATAGTTTTATTATTACGAATATAAGCCGGATTAGCTCGTAATATATACTAGACTCTGTTGCTACGGAAGCTACTATAGCTGTAACTGAAAGAGATCTTAACCTTAACCTTTAGTATAGGAATTTTAGCTATATCGGTGTATAGGGACTTAGAGGGCTACACGGCGTAGTCTCTAACTTAGAAGCACTAATATCAATTCTAAGAGGTTATAACTCAGACTTCTATAAGCTATATATTATAGTAAAACAGCTATAAGTTATTAACTGCTAAGCGCTAGAGAAAGTAGATAAACCTCTTAAAAGAGTGTTTTCTAACTTCTAGAGTCTATATAGTATTCCTACTATAGCTAGGGAACGCTATATTTGTACTCTTATAGACTAGGTAATAAGGAAGTCCTAGGTCTTCCTAACTAAGTAAAGAACAGACTTTAAAGAAGTTATACTTAAATAGAAGAAGGAAGTAGAGTTATAGATAGAGTATAAGCTAAAGGTTCTTCGGCTTAATAATACTAAAGAGTTTAAGGTAATTAAAGATAAGCTATTAAGCTAGTATAGAGTTAAGATTAAGTAGACTACGCTATATATACTAGAGTAGAATAGTGTCTCTAAAAGGCTGAACCGTATACTTATTTCACTTATAAGAGTAATACTTATTAACGCTTAATTACTATATAAGTTTTAAGGCAAAGCTATGAAAGCTGTATATTATATTAGAAACCGTATATCTATAGAGCTAGGTGGAATTACATCTGAAGAAGCATTTATAGAGAAGAGGCTAGGGATATAGCACTTAAAGCTATAGAGCTATGTTACTTTCTACCAGCTTCCTAACTAGTATAGGTATAAGCTTAAGCTAGTCTCGCGAAGAATATATCTTATAGGCTATATAGAGACCTTACAGTAGTACAGATTATACGACCTAATAAGCCGGCGTATTATTATGTCGACAAGACCTCGATTCCTTGTTAATCGACGTCTAAAATAGAATTAGAGTAGCGAAACTCCTGTCTATAGGTTTATTAGCAAGTTAGAAGGCTTTAGTAAGGAAGAACCTAAGAAAGAGAGGCTAGTAGAAGCGCCTGGGTTACTTAGAGTACTCGAACTATTAAATAGGCTAGTTAAAGTGCCTAGGTTACCTAAGGGTGCCTAAACTACTACTAGTCGTAGGAGAAAGACTCGTACGTTATATAAACGTATAGATAGAATAGTAAGTCGTAGGAGAGAGACCTACACGTCTTCTAAATATATAGACAGAATCGCTAGTTGTAGAAGAAAGACCCGCACGTCTAATTAGCGTATAGACAGTAAACCTAGCTATAAGGCTCTGATAGGCCGTAGGCTCTGTAAACGCAGGCTCTAAAGGTTCTTTAACGAAGATACAGCCTTAAGTACTAATACCTATAGGATACTTCTTCCAAAGTCGTACGATAAGGCAGTTAGCGACCCTTAGTACGCTTAGTAATAGAAAGATACTATTACTAATAAATTAGTTAAGCTCTAGGTCCTTAGAACCTAGGAGTATACTAAGCTCCTCTCTATAAAGGCTATAGTTAGTATAAAGTAGGTCTTCCTTATAAAGTATACTCTAACAGAGTTAATAGACCGCTTTAAGGCTAGACTAGTAGCTTAGGGATATAGTTAGAGACTAGGTAATAACTTTCTTAAGACGTTCTCGCCTACTATCCGCTATAAGTCTATTAAGGCTTTGTTAGCTATAAGGTATACGGAAGACCTTGAAATTTACTAAGTTAATATAGATACAGCGTATCTACGAGTAGAGTTATATATAGAGGTTTATATACAAGAGGTTCAAGGACTCTTATTACCCCCTAGCGTTATACTTAAGGTATAGAAGGTCTTATATAGCCTAAAGTAGTCTAGAAGAGAGTAGTATATTAAAGCTTATAATAGACTAGCTAAGTTTAGATTAAAGCCCTCTTTTAGTAATCTAAGCGTGTTTATTAATAAAGATAAGAGCTTGATTATTAGCCTCTATATTAATAATATAATTATACTAGAGCGCTCTTTAGATAAGGTTAACTCGTTTAAAGAGGGGTTTAGAAAACTATATAAGCTTAAAGATATAAGAGAGATCGGCACGTTTCTTAGTCTTAAGGTTATATAGGATCGAGCGTCGTAGACGCTAACTATTAGCTAGAAAAGCTACTCGCTTAAGCTAGTTAATAAGTATTTAAGAGGCAGCGATTAGGTAGATCCTACCCCTATAAGTGGAATACAGACCCTTAGGAAAGCTAAGCAAAATAAACCCTAAGCTAATATTACCCTATACTAAAGAGCTATTAGAAGTCTAATATATTTACAGAGAGGCACGTAGCTAGATATTACCTTTACTATTTACCGACTTATATAGTATTACTCAGACCCTACTATATAGTATTAGAATTACGTATTACGGATCTTACGCTACTTAAAAGGCATACCCGGCTATACTATTCGTTATAGCAACTTAGAACGACTACAGGCCCTTAAGAGGTATTCTAACTCGGACTATACTAGTGACCCAGCTGATCGACTATTAACTTATAGGTATATCTTTAAGCTCTATAGAGGACCTATTACTTAGACGTCGAAGAAACAGCGGTTAATCTCTACATCGACTACCGAGGTAGAGTATATAGTACTTTGCCAGATAAGCAAGTAGGCTATCTAGTATAGTAGGCTACTACGAGATATTAGCTATTCGCAGTACTTAAAGGACGACTTTATAGTCCCACTTCTCTACGATAATCAGCCAGCGATTACGCTTACTAAGAACCTAGAGAACCATGCCCGAAGCAAGCATATTAATATCTAATTCCACTATATACAGCAGCTTATTACATACAACAAGATCACAGTCGATTACTGCCCTACGGCACATATACTTGCTAACGCACTTACGAAACCTCTACAACTATCAGTATTCAAGACATGCGTAAAGGGAATGCTATAGGAGGGATAAAGGACAAGAGGCTTACGCCTAGGTTTTTATACCAGCTAGGCTTTTCCTAGGAGCTACACAAAAACTGCTTTTTACTTATATAGTTTTTACAGAGTAGCTGTTATTAGATATAACCGTAAGGGGGCTGTTGATAGGTACGGTGATATCTGTTATATTAAGCCACTTAAGGAGATATCGGTATGCCCGTCGGGCATGCCGGCAGGAAGAGTTTTTTCGGCAAATGGATGCGGCAATTACTACTACAAAGTTGTATATATATAGGCCTTATGCTCTTATAGAGCAGTTCATGGAATTCAAGTCTTTTACTCTTGCCCTCTGAAGTGCAGCATTGCAACAATTATGAATAGACCTTCAAAGACTAGAAAAAAGATGAGACACTCATAAAGCGGAGGAAGCAGATTTGGAGTGAAAACTTTCAGCATTTCGGTCTCGAAGAAAGTTTTAGCATTTATCAAAATCTTTACGCTGAACAGGAAGAAGTCATTGATAGAGGTGCAGATATGGAAGCCTTCCGGTTATGTTTAGTACAACTTCCGAATCTCAAGCGTGTCGCAATTACCACTCAGATTTGGGAATCGTATCTACTTTACTCTACTTTGTACGACACGCCACTTTTCCGGAGCTTACCCCCTGGTTTCATTATGCCAACGCCCCGAACTTGGAAAGGTGTTGTCTTTCAAACTACTCACCATTGACTGGAAGAGACTTGGATTTGCTCCGTTGTACATGGGAGGAAGAACACCCACATGAAACGTGGCGTGGATACAGTCTTGTGGTTTATGAGCTCCTCGCAGCCCTCTCAAAATGCTCCATAGAGGAATTTGTGATTGACATACATATAATCAGCCTACCGGTATCAGTTATAGCCTTCTCATGTCTTCGAACCAGGACTACTTGAATACCTTGCAACTTTTCGATTCTACGTCCCTTGCAAGACTTGACCTTGCCTTTGCAACGAACACGGCCGAAGATGATAGCTTTGGGTGTTTTCGAAATGGACTTTTGAAGGCAGCGTTGGCTAAGCCTCCGCATCTTCAAAGTATCTCTATTAATCTCAATATGGCAATCCGGATGTCAGAGTTGGGCCAGGATCAGAATGACGCTCATTCCATATCATTACAAGATGTATTTCCTACTCCACATCAACAGCATTTACCTCATCTATAGCATCTTGGTCTAGCCAATATCTACACTACCGGCAGTAGCTTATTTTTTCTTCTCTCCTCGCTTCCATCTCTCCAGTCGGTAGAACTGGATACCCTGATGTTTTGCGAAAATTCCGGAACGCACTACTCACAAAATATCATGTCTCAACTCGATGATATATGAGCTTGGTTGGATTGAGGAAGATTATCATCCTGACAAAAAAAACGGCCTACTGTTCATTCCCCAAGCTTGGATTCCTGTGCTACGTCGAACTCTGAGGCAAGCTTCTCTGATTAAGCTCAAATATGATACAAAATAACGATGATGATTTAATTTCCGCAATTTTTGTCAACTCCTTAGCATTAGATAAATCAAATACAATGAGTCCAGACCAATCAGTCGTGGTTTCGAATCTGATATGTGACACGGCTGCGACTTATGGAATTCTCAAAAAGTCTATTGAAATATGATGGTTTTTGTAGTACAGTCAATAGTGCAGCGAATTTAGATTCACCGGGAAAAGATTTCAAAAACTCGTTTTCGGGAAAAGCCTCTGTTCCCGAGAACACCCCTTATTTTCTCGCCTAAAACACTCCTCACTGATAAAATTAATTAGAAAAGACCCTCCTAAACGAGCTTCCAGGTACCAGACTATCGTCAAGTTGAATGTTACTGAAAGGTGTAGCCCAAGAATCGAGGTTCAGCAAATGCATGGACCCATTTCAACAAAGAACTTGAATCAGACCTTGGCGGGTAATCACATGATACTTTACCCCTTTTTCTTCAGCTGCATTTCTCTGTTCATCAGTTCTCATGTACAACTTTTTCTTTGGGGTGGTTCAGATTTTATTCTAGAAATGGGAGAAATGGGAAACGGACGAGGTAGTTCCATGTGGGTTTAACGTCCAGCTTGGTTTATTCCCGATCAGTAATTAAACATAATGCTATTGATGGAATCAAGCACGGATACCTGCCCACGTTTCCACGGAAGTAATGGCCAACTACTTACCCAAGCACTTCAGTTCTACAATAGCTGCTTTGTCAACACTACTTCTGCAACAAAGAAGACTGGGAGTCCAAGCGGCTTTCCATAATCCCATTGTCTCCAAGCATTGGGGGATCCCTTTGTTAAAAAGGACTGTGAGTTCTCTCGTGGCCGCACGGTTTACAAAGTGCTCTACTGATTCAAAGAAACCGTGGCGAAGACAATAAGCATTGTATGACTGGGAAATTACAGAACTCATCATGGACTTGATACTCTCACTCATGAACCACCAAAATTGGGAAACAATAAGCCTTGGTGTTTACTCTTGGACCAAATGATATCCCGTACTTCGCCAAAAGAAGATCCGTGCCGTATACATTTCAGTATTCACAAGCCAGAAACCTCCTTGTGCAGAAACCCAAAGTCAAATAATACAATTATACTCCCTTTTCTCTCAAAGATTTCCCGGACTGCAGAGTCTGTGTGGCAAAACGCAATGGTTCTATCTGCCTTCCCAGCTTCACATCTGACAATGAAAGAGAAAGGACTAGACCCGAGAAAGAAGGGGAGTGGAACAGAAGAAATGATTTCCTGCTCTCTATTCCTTTATAAGTAGACGCTGATTTATTCATGCACAGAACAATTCTCTTCTCAATCATTTAAGTTCTGGCATCTACTCTTCTTAGTAATTTTTCTTTCTTCTTTCTTCTTTCTTTCTTCATCCATCGGTACCCCTTTTTCTTAGCTGTTGGATAGTTTCGTTTAACTGGTATTTGAGCAGCTTTTATTGGATATATACTACTCAACAGGTTGAGTTTCTTCACACTCATACATTCCTTTACTTGCCTTGCATTCGTTCAAACTTCATCCAACACCAAGAAGAAGAAATTATGTGTTGGCTAATAACACCCATCCACATCCCCTGCTCCCACACCTCCACCAACCGAATCCATACAACCTGCGAAGAAATCTCAAAAACGGCTCCCCCAACCGGAAAAGCGGGCCCCTACACTCAGAAAATCCGCCCTCACTATCCTCCGAAGCTCGATGTGGGTTGTAGATTCAATAAACAGCTTGGCCAAGAATATGTCGATGAGCCTTGTGATGCATGTTCTAAAAAAGATTTGTACCAAAAGGAACTCGCCGAGAAAGATGGGGTCAAACTCCCTCCCAACGGAGGAGTAACCTGGAGCGCGGGAGATGTTGTTCGCCCTTTCTCAGAAATCGCGAAAGGGGTTGATTTCGGGGATGCTGAGCAACGAAGAAATTTAAGAGAAGAAGTGTTGAATATGGCGGAGAAGAGAGATTCCGGTCCAATTGTCTATGGGGTGAGACTTGAGATGAATGCTGATGTTTTGGCTCTGCGGCAAAAATGGATTGAGG
Source organism: Hymenoscyphus sp. LP001 (assembly GCA_037952655.1). Taxonomy (NCBI): domain Eukaryota; kingdom Fungi; phylum Ascomycota; class Leotiomycetes; order Helotiales; family Helotiaceae; genus Hymenoscyphus; species Hymenoscyphus sp. LP001. The sequence continues at coordinate 2,524 of JAPZOX010001482.1, read as the reverse complement.
GGTCTTTATTAGGCGAGGAGCCAGTTTGGAAGCCTAGTAGAGAGGAGAGAAGAAAGGACAGAGCTGAAGCGAAACGACGACGCGAACTCAGGAGAATGCTTGAAGAAAAAAATCACCAATCTTCGGCCTCCGGTTCGGGTCCCATCCACCCAGTCACAGAGGAATCGAAAGCAAGAATGACTGGCTGGTTGGTTGTTCTGTTCGAGACCGCTGGAAGGTTTTGCCTAGGGGATACGAAATAGACAAGCTTCAAACCATCGACGGGTGGCTGAGGATGTCGAGAGATCATGTAGAAAGGCGGGGGTCGATGCGACCAGGTCGAGGTAACTCTTTCGGGTCGTACCTGCCATTTCATACGTGTCGCAATGCTTGTCGCAACTCATCGTCGAGGTCGGGGCTGTGTCGAATTGCTGGGAGGGAAGGAGCGAGTGAGTCCTATGGACCCACTTCACAAACCACGACCCATTGCAGGTTAGCTCCGAGTATACCCCCCCTCTCGGATTCCCATGTCCAGAATTTTCTTTCTTGCTCTCTCGTGCACGCGCTTCGTTAGAGCTCGTAAGAAAACCTGCAACCTCCCTCGATCGCCGCCTTTAATGCACTTTAACCTTCCTGTAGCCATTCATATTCCACTCTCTATTGTCTTCTCAAATGGAGGAGGGAACTTAAGGCGTGCACTTCGTCCTAAAGTACTCAAGCTGGCCATTGTTGTGAAGCCCATGCAGTAGATATAGGCCGGGCCCACAGTATAAAAAACAAAGCCGGTTCGACATCATCAAGAGATCGGGAGACGCTTCTTTTTACTTTCATAAGTGGAAGGAGTTCATTGCCTGAGTTGAGCTTCCTCCTCCCAAACTCCGATCAAAAAGAACATCGGGTTATCTACTTCATAAGCAACAAGTATAGGCTGGCCAGTACTAATGAGAACCCCTAATTTATAATGTATAATCCAATAAATGACGTCAAACCATCAATAAATAGAAGAAAAATAAAACAGACAATTTGGTCCCAATTTGAATCTTCGTAAGACTTCACCAATGCCATTGCGAAAATACTAGGCAGTCATCCACCTACACCACCAAACTGAATGAGGATTATTCCATCCCTACCTTCAATGACTTGCACCGTGTGATAACACGCTGATAAAAGCGATCCTTCCCTTTTGATTCAAACTCGAAATTGTCGTAACCACAGAGAGAAGGGAAGGCCACGACTCTGACCACGCTCAGAGTGGTTGGATTGCGCATGGTTTATCTCGAGCCATTACTCAGTAAAACTGGCAAATATAGGTATTAAATCAATCGTTATATGATAAACCCAGTCCCCTAATCTCTAAATTCTTGATTCTTTATTCCCCCCCCCCTACCCATCAAGATCAAGGAAGTTGAAGGTATTCCGTTCCTTCCCTGGAACGACCAACCTCAACCCCGCGACCCGTGTCTCTTTCCTCTTCCATTGACCTCGACCTTACCACCATGACGAGAAAAAGATATGAGAAGGAAAAGGAAGACCTAATCCTATATCTACATCTAGTATCACTGCTTAACTTCTTGCCACTTTTGTGTCCTACGTTTGACCTGCCCCTCTCCTCGGTGGCCAACTCCTCAATAATCGTGGTAGTAGGGTTGAACCTTTGTTTCTTTCGCTTCCAAAATTAAGCTATTAATTTAGTATACTTCTAGTTGGACTTTTCTATCAATTAGGCGAATTCCCTTGTACTCAATCATTCGCTCAACACAAACATTTTCTTCGCCCTCGGGCTCGACTTGGAGACGAAGGATTTGAACTTATTTGAAACTTGCCAATGCGTTCATCAATTGAGAGTTTGTAGTTTTTGCTGCGTAATTTTGATAAGATTCAAGGGCTGCTTGCTACAGTACTAGACGGGAAGTAAGGGCCCACCTTCCCGTCCTTACGAAAATCATAAAAAATCTAAAACACTATTTTATATAACGTGGTTTATCAGGACCCCGGTCATATCAGGACCCCGATCAATTTTCCCGAAATCCTACCCTCCAACTTTAACACGCGTTTTTTTAACCTTCTACCATGTCTATTGTTACTAAAGAATCAAAAGTCATTCTAGCTATTAAGGTAATTCGAACATCTAAAAAGCTAAGTTGACGGAAAGCTACAAAGATCTACAGAATACCTTATTCTATACTTAACAACAGAATAAAAGGCCACCTTCCTCTAGCCGACCGTCGACTAGTAAACCTTAAATTGTCTAAGGTAGAAGAAGAAGTGATTGTTCAGAATATACTTAATATGGATTTTAGAGGGTTTATACCTCGGCTAGCTAGTATAGAAGATATAGCTAATTTCATCCTTAAGTTATAGGGAGGAAAACGCGTCAGCAAGCTCTAGGCTTATCGATTTATATAATAATAACCAGGGTTAAAGACGCGTTTTAATCACGTTTACGACTTCTAAAGAGCCTTATACGAAGATCCTAACCTAATTAGTACATGGTTCCGACTTATATAAAATATAAGGGCGAAATACAGCGTTTTAGATTACGATT
>JAPZOX010001481.1:0-11386 GCA_037952655.1 Hymenoscyphus sp. LP001 | reverse complement strand
TATATATAACCTAGTAGGCTTTATAAGCCTTCTTCTCCTCGTTAGTCTTCGTATAGCGCTTCTCTTCTATATCTTTCTTTATCTAAATCAGCTTACTAGCTACCTTTAGTATATCGAGTTCTATAGAGTTATCGTAAGTAGAGGTAGTAGAAGCGACAGGTGTTAGAACAACGTAAGAGGTAAAGTCTAAAAGCGTAGGTTTAGTAGGCTTAGCTTTTATAAAGTACTCGCTAAAGATCTTCCGACAGTTCTAGTCTTACTCCTAGACGAGATTAACTAGGTTGTAAAGAGACATGTTATCTCTATAATAACCGCTAGAAAGAACTTAGACGTAAATTCGTCTATCTATATTCTATATTAAAAGGTCGATAACTAGAAAGCCCTCGTTTCTTAAAGTAGAAGCTAGTACTAAGAATAAACTTAAAAACTACTTAGTAGAGTAGAGTTCTTAAGTTTCCTTCTTAAGTAACTACTAACTATCTAACTAGCTATAAATATTACTAAACGTTTAGCGTAGAACGTCTAGTATACTATTAACCAATCGTAGAGTAGGTTTAAAAGAGCTATTATTATTAATATACAGGTTAATATATTTCTAGGCGTCACTCTCTAGAGTGCTTAAAACGTAGGCTATCCTGCTTCGCTTAGTAGCCTACTAATCCGTATTCTTAGCTAATTTCAACCTTAAGTCGATAATATAGATATAGAGTTTAGTAGTAGAGCGTCGAACGCTGCTAAACCGTTGAGAATCTGCGAAAGATTAAGACCGGAGTGCCGGGGGAGGAGGTAGAGGTAGAGGAAATACTTAGGTTACTAGTTAAGTAGACGCTAAGTAAATCGGTGGTAGAGGAGGAGGGGGTTAGGCTTAAGTTTAGGCAGCTTAAGCTTAAGCTTAAGCTCGAGCTTAATTAAGTTACGCTTATATAACCTAAAGTTAACCTTATAAATCAGCGGTTATCCTCTACTCGTTTTTAAGGTCTGTTTCTGTCTCTTTCTTACTACGTTAGACTATATAGTATTAGCTCTCGAGTACGCTATACTTAGTTAAGAGATCTTAAAGAGCGTTTTAGACACTTTCTACATTGCCTAGTATAGTACTAGGGTTTTTGATAAATTCCCTAAGTTCTTTAGGCGTATAGGCTCTTATAGATTCAGAGGAGGATAGAGTATTATAAGAGAGCGAAGTAAATAGACTTTAAAGGTTAGAAAGGCCTATACTCGCTATACTCGCCTATCCTTTAAAGCCGCTATTATCGTTTATACTTATCTTATAATACGATAGTAATACCTATTATACGACGTAAAGATAAAAGTAGATAATATATAATAGTAGTATATTAGATTATCTATAAGAAGAGAAGAGTTCTCTAAGTAGAAAGGCTATTTAACTAAACTACATAGTATACGAACTAATTTCCGAAAAATAGCCGAACTTATTTACTAAACTTGAATCTTAATAAACGTAAGCTGGAAGTATAGTAGTAGGTATAAGGTTTATAACTTCTTAAAGTTCTAGAAGTAGTGAAACCCACTCCTAGAGACTACTAGCTCGGTCTATACGAAACGTAGAGAGACGAGCTTTAAATATATTATTTACCTTCTCTATACTCCCCTAGGTTTGAGAGTAATAGATACGACTGCGAATCTACGTAATAGATAGATTTCGTAACTTATATAGTACTATAAGCTCTCTCTTAAACTTAGTACCGTTGTTATAATAGAATTTATAAGAGGAACCGTTGTTCGAGATCTAGTAGGCTATAAAATAATTAGTTTTTATTAAGTTAAAGTAAGGTAAGAATATACTAATAGCCTCGGTAATAGTCTTACTCTTCTTATTCTTTAGAGCGTATAACTATACGTATCTTAAGAAGTGATCTTTAATCTGGAGGATCTACTTAAAGCTCTGTAATTCGTTATATCTAGGGAAGAAAGATAGATCAGGTTAAGAAGTAAAGTCTATAAGATCTATATAGACTCTATTAAGGCAACGGCGTAAGGTAATTAGCTAGATAATAGTCGGTTTATAAGAAGCCCTTATAAGAGTATAGTATATACACCTCTTAAGAATAAACTCTACGTCTTTCTATAAGATCCTATAATATAACTCTATATAGCGTATATAAGTCTTATTTACACCTAAGTTTATTAGTTAATTAAATAAGAATAAGTAGAGTTAGGCACTTACTAGTATACTTTAGTCTACGATATACTCTAGTAATAAGATCAAAGGCGTTATAGGTATAAACTACGTATCTCTTTAGGTAATCCGTTCTACGAACCGATTTAGGTTAATAATATACTTGGTTATTATTAAGTATATACTTGTTAAGAGCTTTAAACTTTACTATAGATTACCTTACTCTTTCTACTATCGGGAGACCTTAAGAGACTACTTGCTTTAGGTTTTATAGCTAATTATAGTACTCGAATCGCTTATAAGAAGTGAGATATCTCTTATTAGAAGAGGCTTTAAAGTAGTTGTAAAATTCCTACTTAGCTGAAGTACTAAAAGAGGTGATATTTAGCGGTTCAGAGCTCTTAGAGAGGAATAGAGAGGCGAACCGGACCTTTTAAGATAAAGAGTAAGAGTTATTAACGTCTATAATAGCGGGGTAAAAGAGGGGTAAAGATAGGATAGAAATATAAGGTTAAAATACTTTGGTTCTTTAAGAAAAAGAAAGAGATATCTAGTTAACTATATAGAATAACTCCTAGTAGTAAGATAAGAGAGAAGTGCTATTCTCCTAGCCTCTCTAACCTCCCCCTTTTTAACCGACCTACCTTGTTTTACCTACTTTTCACCTACTAACATACTTCTAAAACCTTAGCAAATATAAAGAAAGTTAAATATTACTACTAGGTATCTATTAATCTTATATCTAAGTTTTAAAAAAGTTTTAACTATTCTTTATTAGATAGGTAAAGTAGGAATAGCCTTAAATAAGTACTAGAAGTAACGTAGAGAGAGTTTTGAAAAAAGTATATTTGATTAAAATCGTAGTATTAGACACCTGATTTAGGCTATCTATTAGTTTACGTAATCTAGAATTTATTACCTAAATAGATTAGTCTAATTATATAATACCTCGTATTATAGAACACTATAGTATATATACGCGGTAGCTATCTTATAGACAACCCTCGGCGGAGTACGACTAGAGAATAATATATTAAAAATCGTTATATAGTAGGAAATAGTAGAATATCCTCTATATCTAGAGAGTATTTTCTATAATTAATTATCTAGGTTAGAGAGATATAATCTAGGTATATAAAGCGATTTTATAAATATAATTTAGTACTAATTCTAGTAGGTCGATTCTCTAAGTATATACGATACTTAGATCCCTTTCTAGTAGATAAATCTCTACTATCTAGTACGTAGTATCTTATAATATAAGAATAACTACTAATTAACTTATTAATAGTCTATTCTTATCTACGACTTCTTTAAATATTAACCTGGAAATTACTTTATATATAAACGATATAACTACTATAGGATTAATAGAACTATATAAATCAGAGCTAGATATATTCGCTTTTAAAGATACCTCTACGATCTAAGAAATTCAGTTAGACCGGCAGCTACTAGATCTAGACTAAACTGAACACTTTACGAATTCTATTAATATTCTATATAATATCTTAGGTTTATAAAGAGTCTCTCGTCTAGTTAGCAGCTTTACTAACCTAGATATAAAGACTACTACTCTTACTACTAGGAGGAAAAGCTTTAAAACAGAAATAGAAACTAAGGATTTGTTTAACTTCTTACTATTATATAATAGAGGTTATAAATCGGTATAAATAGTATACCTATTTAGTAAATTACTAACGTGGTTTATTAAGACTCCGGTTATATCAGGACTTCGATTAATTTTCCTTAGTATATAAATTTGAACTTAAATAACTTAACTATAATATATTAAATTAACTCTTTATAATCGGAGTCTAATATACTAGATATATCTACAGCTTCTTAATAAGTTCGTACGTTGTAACTAGCTTTTCTATAGGTTCTATAGTATTGTTTAGACAGTTACCCCTTCTTATAACTACCTCTTACTATACGTATATCGCGTTATACCTGCTTATCTACGTCTTTCTAGGCTATAATATCCTATGTATCCTCTATAATAAGTGTACCCCCTTTATAGACACGAGCCTTTTTAGCCCTCCGGCGTTTGCTAAGAGCTTTATTTACTGTCTGAAGTATACGTACCTCGGCAGACAGAAGAGTTATCTTATAAGCTATTCGCTCTGTACCTTTAGCTAGCGCTGTAACTGTCTTAAATAGAGGGGTTGACGAGCTTCTCTAATAACGAGTAATTCGATTTCGTATAAGAGTTAACTATAAAAGAGCTTCTATTAGGTTAGAAGAGGTCTGAGATTCCTATAGAAGAGTGTTAGCAGTAGAGGGTCTAGAGAGTGTTAGAACTTATATAAGCAGTAGTATATTAATTAAAATGTTTTATCTATTCTAGACCTGTCTTATTATTCGTCTATCTGTTAATTATCGGTTTAATAACCTAGTTAGATAGAAGACCGCTATTAGTATACTAATTTACGAGATAATTCTTTTCTTAAACTACTAAAAATAGAGAAATACTCTAGCCTTTACTATTAATATAGGCAATAGCAGTAGCCTATTCTCGATTCCCTAGCTAAACTGCCTTACCTCTACTACGTCGATCTATACGAGTAACAACTATTATAAGACAAATCACGTCTATTATAAACCTAGTTTCGTCGAAGTTATAGAAGTCGTAGTCTAAAACTCTATATTTCGCTTATATATTCGTAACTAGTCGAAACTATATACTAATTAGCTTAGGATCTTCGTATAAAGCTCTTTAGAAATTATAAACGCGATTAAAACGCGTTTTAAGAGTTAGTTATCGTTGTATAAACTAATAAGCCTAGAGCTTATCGACGCGTTTTCCTTCTTATAACTCGAGGATAAAATTAGCTATATCTTCTATACTAGCTAGCTAGGGTGTAAACCCTCTAGAATCTATATTAAGTATATTCTAAATAATCACTTCTTCTTCTACCTTAGACAATTTAAGGTTTACTAGTCAACGGTTAGCTAGAGGAAGGTAGCTGTTTATTCTATTATTAAGTATAGAATAAGGTATTCTATAGATCTTTGTAGCTTTCTATCGACTTAGCTTTTTAGATATTCGAATTGCCTTAATAGCTAGAATAACTTTTGATTCTTTAGTAATAATAGACATAGTAGAAGGTTAAAAAAACGCGTGTTAAAGTTAGAGAGTAGGATTTTAGGAAAATTAATTAGAGTTCTATTATAACCGGGGTTCTAATAAACCACGTTATTACTATTTATAATAATAATATTTAAGTTAGAAGAAAGAGATATAAAGATAGAATTTTCTTATAGATTATACTACGAAATTCTAAAAAATATTAAAGCTAGTATTATAGAAGATCTAAGATTATCTTATATCTTCTTATAATAAAAGTAGCGGAATATAAGTCGTCTTATTATTATATAGGTCTGCCTCTTCTTTATAATAATAATATATCTTTTATATAGCTTTATTAGACTTATTTCAACGCTGTTGTCTTTTTTACTACTATCTATAACTTTAATAGTATTATCTCTACTACTCTCTATAACTAGTACTATATAGACTGTTAATAATATAAATTTATATATACTCTTCTCTATTCTATCTACTCTAGTCTTAAGGAATATCTTCCTTTATATATTAAGCTATAAATGTTAACACGTATTAAGTATCGGTGGTATAGATCTTCTATAAGCACGGTAGCCTCGTTCTTAAGCTTACTATTATCTATAATATTAGTAACGTCCTTCTTTATCTCTATATAATTTTATAAATATCTTAGTTCTCGATAGAAGCGGGTAGTTTAGAGGTCGAGCCTAAGATAAAAATCAGCCTCGATATATTATAAAGCGACTTATAATAAGCCTTTATATATAATAATCCTTTAGAATATTCTTTACCTACTAGTTATAGCGTATAGGGTTTAGTCTTATATAAGACCTAAATTCCAAGTTATAGTAGTCTTATCTATTAATAAAAGTTAGTATTATATATATCTAATATAAGAAACTAAAAACTTCTAACCTTCGTATCTAATACTATCGCGCTACTTTCTACAACTCTTTTTTCACTAACTTACGGCTGTTATTCTTACTAGGTCGACGCTTGTAAATAAAGATAAGTAATAGACCTTAAGTAAGCTTGTTATTATCTTCTATAACTTAATATATAGAAATAGTATAATACTAAATTCTACTACGTATAAGTGTAGCTTATATACCGTACCTCCTACGTCTAGGTATAGCGTAAGAGCCGCCGGATCGGTTAAGTAGTTCTCGCGGCTATATAATATAGAATAGAAATAAACTACGCCTAGATATCTACTTTACTCTACCCTACCCTACTCTACTCTACCTTACCTTATCTTACCTTATCTTACCTTATCTTATCTTATTTCACTTTATCTTATCTTATCTTACCTTACTTCACTTATTTTTAGTTAGATATACTAGGAGACTATATATCTGTAATTCTTCGGCTTATAAGCTCTACCTATGAAAAAGTGTAATAGAAATCCTTATATACGGCAACGTCTCTGTATTTCCTATACTACTAATTATAAATACTCTTTTACCTCCTATATATCTAGATACCTCTTCTCTCTAGGGATTTTCTTCTTTCTAATAAAGCTAGCTAGAGTATTTAGAAAAGAACGAATTCTATTATTCTCTAATTATAAGTAGTAAAGAGGGCCTATAGAACGACATAGTTAATAGGTCGTCTATAAGAAATAGTAAATAAATATACTATATATAGCTACTTTTATAACCTCTTAAGAAGGGTCTATAGTATGTCTTCAGTTATAGCGTTACTTTAATAACCTATACTAAAATGTTATACCTACTCTAAAGATCTAGAGCAGTTCGTTATCTCTATAAAGACGCCTAGAGTAGAATTATTAAAAACTTCTTAACTAGGTACTAGAGTTTCTAGATTAGTTATATTATCGACTACTTAACTTAGAACTATATACTAGAGTAACCACCTATCTATAGAGCTAATAAGAGAAGAATAGATAGAAGTCTTAAGTATTTCTAAGATCGAGAGTAGATCTATTACAGAGTATATAAGGTAAAGAAGATAGATATAAGTCTAGGTAAGATCTAAATCTATAAGACTTAATATTTTATTAGATATTAAGACTTATATAAGTGGTTTAGATATACTAGAATATTTAGTTTTATAACGATCGAAACTACGATTAAATTTTAGTTATTCAAAGCTAGTAATCTCTATCTTACTCTCTAGAGGCCTGGAATTACAAACTATATCGACGATAATACTAAAAATTTCAACGATATTATAAAGGCCTTCTAATAAATACTTAATAACAATGTCTAAACAGCTAGATCTTATTCTCTAAGGCTCTTAAATATTACGCTTCTAGTAGAATAGTAGATTTATAAGTCTTCTTCTTAGTAAGACTAGCTAAGCGCGATAGCTGATTACGGTATTACTAGGCCCTATACTTACGATATAGCTCTATCTACCGCTACCCTCGGTATAGCTACTTCTGGCTAATCTTCTAACTAATCTTCTAGCTCTTCTCTTATAACGACTGGTTAAAATACTACTAAGCCTTATACTTATAGTATAACCTCTGGTTTATCTACTACTGCTCGCGGGATAGTCTCTGTCTTATCTACTACTATTGCTAGCTTATTCGTATATATTCTTCCTTAACCTAATTTCTAAAACCAATTCTTACGTTATAAACTAGTCTTTCTCTACTATTACTAGTAGTGCGGCTACTACTAGTATACGTACTACGCTAGTACTAGAGGCTAGTAGTTCCTTAGCTAGACTAACTTATTTATCTAGTAGAGATAATATAATAGAAGATATCTATAGTAAACCAGATTCTAAGTCGCTACTAGCGACTAGACCTGAATATATTAAGCTTTATAAATATATAGTAAAAGAGAGAAAGAAGAACTGTATTAGAGAGTATATATATTATCGCTTCGATACTCTCTAAGAACCTGTCTAAACTAAGGCGAGTGATTAGAAAAAAGAGACTATCGATAGAAAGCCTGTCTCGGTTTATATAGAGAAGAAAAGTGAAAAGTAATACTATACCTAGGAATTGCCTAGAATATAAGCAGTAGTACGTATTAAGTTATAGTAAAAGAACGATTTCTTCTAATTTATATAGCGATATATACTCTCTTTAAAATCTTAGTATTTCTTTTCTATTTCCTTAACTTATAGCCGTCTTATAAATGTTTATAGTTTTATTTTTACCTTAATTACAAAGTATACTTAGGAATATATTACGTTAATTTTAAGAAACTATCTTCTAATAATTTTCTATTTTAAGAATCTTATTATACTTAGAGTTAAAAAGCTATAAAATATATTATACCTTCTTACTAGTAAAATCAATAGTATTATAGTCTCTTAATCTAGCCTTTTCTATGTCGCCTTATTATAGTAAGATAAAAACACGTATATAGTTATAAGTGTTTTAGAAGTGAAATTCTACTAGGTTATTAAACTTTTAATATATAAGGTCGCTCTAAGATTAACTAAGAACCCGTTACTTTCTATTATAATAATATAGAAGAATCTCTCTATAAATTCTATTAGACTCGAGATAAAGCTAGACTGTATAAACGCTCTAAAGTAGCGCGTTAGATATATATATCTCTATTCTATCTCCTAGGTTATACTTAGAAACGTAGATATCGTGTCTTACTACTCTAGATAGTATTACTTTAAATATTAAAATTAGTTTACTAAGATATAGCTAATTATAGACTAATTTAGTAGAATAATAACTTAAGTTTTAGTAAGTATAAGCGGCGGAATCTTCGTAGTAAAGACCTATAGTAAGTAATTTTCCTTATAAAGTCTAGAACTGTTATAAGTTAGCTTATAGAAAACTAAGGAAAGATATAGAGATAATACTAGAAGGCTTAGCTCTACTATCTACCTATTAACTCCTTTTCGAGTTTATAGTTATAAATACTTAATCTCTTTAGTAACGGGAAGAAATAACCAGACTAAGCGCTTACGTCGCTAGTTAGGAATTCGAAGAAATGTCTCTAACGTAGAATTTTCTAAATCGTAGTATAAGTGGATTATATAAAGTAGTCTACTTCTAACAAAGAATATTAGGCTAATAAGATTCTCTAGCTAAATTACTCGAAGTTAGTTAAATCTTATAGATATACTAAAAAGGTAACAGTGTCTTAAGTCTAGTATTATAAGTATATTCTATAGAATAAGATCTAGTAGCTTCTAACTAAGACGTATACGACTGTTCTAAAGATACTAAATAAAAAGATACTCTATATAAAAGTAGAAGGTAATAAATATACCTTTAGAGTTGCTTAGATATACTAGACAGTCCTAGTCTCTAGGAAAGTATACTATATATTTATACTTTTACGTTTATTAGTTAGTCGAGTATTAGTATATTCGACCTTCTTAATACTTATACTATCTATACTAATAAGTAAAAACTTCCTAGTAGACTTAGAATCGAAAGTTAACCTACGTTTCTAAACTCCTAGCTTACTAATAGATCGAGTCTTCTATTTAATAGTATAAATATCCTTAGGCTATACTATTACTCTCTAAACTCTCTAAAACTCGCTCTTAATATAGTACGCTTAAACTATCTTTTATAGCTCTAGTAATAGATAATTAAGCTAGTTGATTATATATACCTATAGTAAGTCTTCGTCTTCTAGAGGTAGAGAGCGACTAAACGGCATTTTAGAACCGTCTAATATATCGTAGTTAGTTCTTACTAATAGCTAAGGATTAAAGAATAATCTAGTCTAGAAGATAATCTCTAGAATAGAATAAATAGAATCCAGCTCGTATATATATTTCTATAAGACTAATAAGTATATATAATAATAGAGTAGAAAATTAATATTAGACTAAGAATAAATATAACAGTTTAGTCTTCTATAGATAAGCTACGAGGTTAGTTTAGATCTACGTACTTAAATAGTAACAAAGCGAGCTCCGAGTTCTAGAGAAGATATATAAAAAGGTTTAGTATAGCTAAAGTAGGATTAGAATATACTTAGGACTATAGAGAGCAGATTAGTACTCTATAAAGACAGCTTCCTTAAAAATATACTAGCTAAAACTAAATCCTTCCGCTTAATTAGTTTACTACGATAAATAAGACATAGGCGACATAGCTGTAGATACGATAAGAATAGGTCTATCTTAATAATCAAGTACGTTAAAGATAAGAGGTACGCGAATTAAAGTTATAAACGAAGGTATATTATAAATTAAGAATTAAGCTTTTCTAAAAACGAAGTAATATAAGGTTAGCTTTACTAAATACGTGATATTAAGAGCGAGATAATAAAGCTTACTAGAATAGGATTTTTAATATAGATAATACTATCGATATTATTAGATCGATATTAAATTAAAGCTATTATTATAGAGAAGTAGTACGTCGCGGAGCGTATACGCTAGTACGCAAAGTCACGTGATATAATATAAGACATGCTTTAGAACGAAGCTAGTTAGCGAATATATAAAAAGATTTACTAGGTCTATTTAGAGAGAGCTACTACTTACTATAAATATAAGCGTTAAGTGTTACTATTATTATATAGATTATATAACTACGTATATTAGTATATTTTACCTCGCGACTGCTTTTATAACCCTGCTTAAACTATTCTAAACAAAGGTAATAGTCTTAAAGGTTAGTATACTAATAAGAAGTAAGATACTCCGAGGAGTAAACTTAGAAGTGAATTTATTACTACTTCTAAGTACCGCTGTATTATATTAGATAAGTCGTTACTAGGAGATATATTATAATTACTAAAGAGGACTAAGATTAAAAACTTAGTTTTTACGCGAATTAATAACCGCTAGATAAAATATATAGAATCTAACTTTCTAGGGAATAGGAGTTTCTACTATAATAAGACAATTCAAGCTTAGTCTACTAATTTAGAATTCTCGCAGATACTATACTATTACGATTCACGTGTTAGTATATAATAGTAAAGCCTAGGCGACGTTCTAATAGAGTAAGTACACTGCCTAAGGTTCACCGCCTTAGACTTTATAGTAAATAGAGATACTTAGACTAGCTAAGCGATCTAGGGATTTCCTTTGGTTATAATTATATAACGAAGCGACTGTTAGACGAGTCGCTCTAGAGCGACTATCGACTTAGTCGACTTTATAAGAACGAAGGTTCTATATATAACTAGCACGTCTGCTATTAGATAGGAGCTTCGTACTTAACTTAGTTTATTAATCTTATTATCTTATTTAATATCTTTAATATAAGT
>JAPZOX010001480.1:0-11393 GCA_037952655.1 Hymenoscyphus sp. LP001 | reverse complement strand
GCTAGACCTTCTTATATATATCCTCGTTCTTAGCGCCCTTCTAGTTATATTCTTTACTAGCGTGCTTTTATATATTTAACTAATTCTATGTTTTAAAGCAGTAGTTAAGATACTAAAATCTATTAAGAACTAGAAGAATTAGTAGTAGTAGCCCTCTTCCTAGTAGTAGTAGCACTGTCTAGAAGTCGTAATTAGTATATCTCTAAAGAAACTACTTAATATAACTATTAACCTCTCGTCGTAGCTAGATATTAGCCTTGTGTTTTCGTTGTAAATGCTAACTAAGCACGCTAGGCGAGACTACGCGTTAATACTCTAGGCGTATATATAATAATATCTTAAAAGCGTTATTAAATACGATCTATAACTTAAGTATAAGTAACACTAGTAGTAGTACTTAGTAGTCTAGTTTAGGTATCGTAGTAAGCTTAGAGACGCGTTCTTTTCTAAGTTTAAGAAATCTAGGTTAGATATAGAAAATAGTTCTATAGCTAGCCTACGTTACTTATTTTAATCACGTGCCTTATATAAAAACAGCCCGGTTAGCTATAGACTCTAAGGAAATAACGTTAGATATCGTAGTAGGTCTAAGGACGCGTTCTTTTCTAAGTTTAAGAAATCTAGGTTAGATATAGAAAATAGTTCTATAGCTAGCCCGCGTCACTTATTTTAATTACGTACTCTATATAAAAACAGCCTAGTCAGCTATAGACTCTAAGGAAATAACGTTAGAGACAGCTTATATAACGTAGTAGAGTAATCGAGCAAACGTCTAGCTATACCAGGGAACGGTTTTTCTATAGTTCTAGAGTAGTTTAAATAGCCGCTAGCTTACTGTCTTATTCTTAGGCGACGCCTACTACTTAAGAATGTTCTTATACTAGCTAACAGCGGTAAGCGTGTCTAGACTCCGCTATAGAATCCGCTCCTAGCTCTAGTAAACGTGTTCTAGTTCTAGCTTAGTAGTAGTAGTAGTAGCTGTAAATCTAGCGGTCGTAACTAAGTTATATATTAAACTAGCTAGTACCTCCTCCTAGCCGGTATACTATAGCTACGGATCGATTTCAGTCGCTATAGTACTTGCTTTATACTCTTTCTCTTCCTTCTTTATCTACTTCTTAATTTCAGTCTTAATCGCCGCTCTTATATCTCTAGTATTATCGCTACTACTATGTCAAGGGTTACACCCGTAGAATAAGTCTCGGAGTACTCCAGCGACGCATTCACGTGACCTCGCTTGGCAACGCATGGACGTAACAGAACCTTCGAGAGTACCCTTAGCAGAACCCTCTAGAAAAAGCTAACTAAGTATATAAGTTAGCAAGGACTCTGGCTTAGAAAGGACAATCGAATCTTCTTATACATAGACAGCCTCTGTAGTTCAATTCATCAGCACTTGCTACAAGCCCTGACATACTACCTCTACCACCGCCCTAGCTGTTATTAATATTACGTAACTATTCTATCGCGTCTACTATCTAGTATCGTGCCCGCTTCTCTATAAACCACGTCTATAGCTAGACTACCTAGAATAGCTAGTCGTCTAGAAGACGCTTTTTCAAATACTTTATATTATAGTGCTTTTATATAATACTTCAGCTGGTAGTTATATATAGACAGTCCTAGTACTAGAAGCCGTTTAGAATAAGAAGAACTAACTATAGCGAAGACCTATTAGATAGTAGTAGAACGCTATAGAAGTCGTACTACTACTACTACTGCTTAAGATACTATATAAGCTGCTCTCGGAATTATAGTCTAACCTAGTACTTCCTAGATAAGTAGTTATAAATCCTATCTAGCTAGAGAGCTTACTAGTAGCAGTAGTAGATAATTATATAATACTCTAAGTTTAGTATTAGCCATGGCTATACTGCTTCTAGGAGTGGCAGTAGCAGTTATATAGACTAAGTAGACATCCTAGAATTGATTTATATAGAAGAATTAAGCATAGAAAAGTATAGTTCTTAACTCGTTTACTAGACATGTTTAGAAAACGAGCTACGATGTACAGACCAGCTTCTGCCCAGTGCTATAAGCGAGCCTCACCAAAAAAGCTCGTATTATCGACAAAACGAGATGTAATACCGTTAGGGTGGTGCAAAAGTAGACCTGTACCACCCCCCCTGTTTTTGGATTACAGGGGGGTGGTGCAACGCAAAATCTTGTCGGGAATAAGACTTAGGGTGTGTGTGATCCAGTAGCATCCGCGATACCTAACTGTGCTGTAAGTTCTAATTTCCATGCTCGATATCCTGTTTTCATCCAACTGACACCTTCCAGTCCTCATGCATCATTTCAGCGGCTGGGGCAGTAGGATGTCAAAAGACCGATCTCGCCTGCGCTTGTTCATCTTCAGCAAATTCAGCAATAGTGAACTCGGCAATTGGTTGCGTAATCGGAGCCTGCGGAACCCAAACAGCTATTCGAGTTTCCCTCTCAGCCCTAGATGTATGCTCATGTGCATCTGCACATCCTATCGCCGCAGTCACAACAGCAACGATAAAAACAACGACGGTACCAGCGGGTGCAACACGCACTGCATCTCCAGGGTCGTCGAGCCCAAGATCAATTGCTGCTTCCAAAACTGGGTCTTCAAGTTCGTCGAGTGATGGGGTACCGTTTATGGGTAGTGTTGATGGGATTCAGGTGTGGGTAAAGACCGGGGTGATGGTTGTTTTCATCGTGGGAGCTGTGAATTTATGGCTGTAATTAGCTTGGAGTTCTGAGGAATTGGGTATTCATGGGGAAATGAAGTTATGATGTACTAAAGACTCTGTGAGTGTGAGTCTGCGAGTTGTTAATGTTAAGAATAATATACCACGCACTGTAATAGACAGTGGCATTCTTCGTAACTCCTTCTCAAATGAGGTCTTTCTCGTAAGTATTTGATTTGGATGATGCCACGACGGTGAGAATTGTTTATTAAAGACGACCAAAAGACTGTAGCTTGTGAACATACTAAAAGGGAGATGTAATAAGTAACCACTTCGTCAACTTGAACTGTGAGAGAGCTCTGCCGTAACCGAGTAGTTGAATCTTGATGTTTGTTGATAGGTACGGTGATATCTGTTATATTAAGCCACTTATGAGATATCGGTATGCCCGTCGGGCATGCCGGCAGGAAAGAGTTTTTCACAGTAAATGGATGTGGCAATGGTTATTGCAAAGTTGTATATATATGTGCCTTCTGCTCTTGCAGAGTAAGGCAAGGAATTCAAGTCTTTTACTCTTGCCCTCAGAAGTGCAGCATTTCAATATCAACCATCGAAACTTGGCTTGAAAGCACCAAAGATGCCCCGGCGCCTGGTCATCGCTTTAACGGACACACACTCGGACAGCCAAAACTTACTCCGAGGAATCTTGCGATGTTGAATGATGGACTGAGACCTATGCCGGTGTTTGGGCCCGAGAAATTGACATCAACAAATTTGAAGAAATTCGAGAAGGGGATGGGTCCTTTCGATGGGGTGGAGGAGATATTTGGCTTTGAGATCGCGAGGGTTGAAGGTGGACGGGATGGGGAGTCTTCTGACAGTGGTGCTACGACAGGCTCGAGTCGGTTATCTGCTTGATGGAGGATGAAAAAATTCTATAATTATGCTACAGGAAATCCCGCCTGCATTTGAAGAATATTCAACAAGGGATCTTGCCCTTGAAGCTATGTAAAAAATTAAAAAATAACACCGTTCATCAACCCAAGTTCTTGCAAATTCCCTATTCGATACGATACGCCCTTCTGATCTATCATCAAACGCATTCCACCTGCATATACTTCCAGCATATGTGATCCTAGTTTATGATACCGATCAACTCCCCTCAATGCCCTCGTCAGAGCAACACCTCTAGATCAAAAAGCCATGTCCCCATCCAGTGTCTCGGCGCATTTTGGAGGCGGATGCTGTGGTAGCGGGAGCGGCAGGGAGAGGATTTCCTTGGGCATCGGTGACTACGTTCGTGGCTGCAGCGATCTTTCTAGCGCCGCCGACAATATCCTGTTGAGTGAGTTCTACCTCTGACTTCTTGAATCCTAATTCATATGGAAGTCGCTCATTCTCTGCATGAAGAAATTAGCACACCTTCGTGTAGATATCAAGCACCTGAAGCTTACCAATCCAAAAGATGACCTTTTCTCTGTCGGCAGTTCCTGCGGTCAAGTTTCCGAAAACCACCATTGGAGTACCCATCTCGGAAAAGGTGACTGCTTGAGAAGCCTGGGTGAAGACAAATTCGGGGTTTTGCGACCTCATGAGAAGTTGTCGGGATGTCATGCTGTTTGCAATCATCTCGGCAGTCAATACCGAATCGGTCCAGAATGTCTTGGTGAGGTCGAACGTTTCTTGGTCGAAGACGTGGTTGTTTCCGAAAAAGGCGTCTTTGCGGCTCAAACTGGCATCGTGTTCCAAGACATTGTGTTGATTTAGCATATCACTATGAGATTCCCCGTTAGAATTTTCAAGGAATAGTTAGGATCCCAGGACTTACAGAGTGAAGAAGGTAGCATTCGGTTCCGGGTTGGCTTTGATACCTTGTTTGAAGAATAGAATTGTAAATTCTTCGTTGAAGTTAAGTCCATCCTTCAAACCCTTGATCAAAGGTGCCTGTGTAATATTTTTACCATCGCGTGGTATGAATCCATGGTTTGCAAGGGTGTTCAACATAGGGCAAGGACCGCGGACTAGTTTATTTTGTTAGCCTCGTCTAGATTGTATAGGATGTAAGTGCCTTTTCTTACAGTCATCTGGTCCAGCTGCAATAAAAACACCGGGGGAGGTATCGGTACCGTCTGTTTGGCACTCAGCTGGCGCGGCCGAAACAATCATGGCCATTGCGGCCGAGAGAATGAGGAACTTCATTTTGGGAAGAAGTCTATCGGATGCGGAGAGAGGATTCAAGTGAGGTGTGACTTGGTGATGATGTATAGATGATTTTGTTGTTCCTAAAGAGTGATTTGGTTTTCTGATGATGAAGATATCCTGGAAATTCATGGAAATGGAAGGACCTTTATAATGTCACCCCCTCCTCTCATGGTATCCATATGGTGGTATCCAAAACAATCTCATGCCTGCTGGCACTTCACCCAAACCACAAAAAAGCAACCAATGGCATTGCCCTCGATGCCCATTGATGCCCTTGGCTAAAGACGCCAAGATACCAAGCATTACCTACGATATGTCGAGTGAGAATTGCAGTGGTGTTTCGTTGCCCCTGCACTGGATGATCATCTGAATTCGGGAATTTATTTTGGAAAGTACCTTGGATGAAAGAAGGCGACTCTAAATTGACGAATCAGAAGGGTGGTGATGACACTTACGACAAGGATATAGGCTCGTCTGATGCTTCTCGTTTTCTCTCTCGTTTGGAAAACTCGTTTACGTTCTCGCTACCCCTGCGATGATCATTGGAGACCCACTTTTGAGGCAGTGAATTAGGTTGTTAGGGCTGGGGATTTACGCTTGAGGTTCGTTCCGCTGCTCTAACCATAAGTCTAAATTCTTAAATGGAAGAAAGTGAAACAAGACTTCGGAAGTCGGAAAATTTCATGGCTATCTCCCCGTGGCGATGAATGATCATCTTTGAAAACTTCAGACCAGTCAGTCTGGGATCGCAAGGACACCCAAGGAGTCTGAGCTGACACGTGACCGCATGATGTAAAGCAAAACGAGTGCGACTCTGTGCGAGTTGAAATGGCGGCCGTTCTCGGATTATGAGGTCTTTAGAAAGACGTAACTTCGATGGTGGCTCAGAGCATGAGGGGCAAAGAATCTGAGATCCGATATCACGTGAAACAACATATGAGACACTGTTGCTATATTTTTGGTCACTGATAGCGTGACTATAGATGATGTATCATACATTGTCGCTGACAATCTGTGATTGTGAGAACTGTCGCATTCTCTCAGCTTTACGATTGACTGCGCTGTTTTCTGTCTTATCTTCCGAGATCTGGAGTGGGCTACAGATTTATCCAAACGGTGCAGAATGTGAATTCCCCACTGTAGTCTGCATTATTCAGATTGACTCCATATTTAATAGTCCCAGTTTATACCTAACTTCTTCCCCTGAACCAGATAGTCGTGAAACCCAATCTAGTCCTCGTTTTTCGCAAATACTAAGCAAATCTCAATTTTAACATCTGCAATCTTCTTGGCTTCATCTCACTATGATACTCCTCGAGATAGAGAAGATCACTAGCAAATAGAGATGACTTCCAACCAGACTACAACTAGAGTTACTTCGCGTAAGAAAAGTAGTTGCTTCTCCGAGAACACCTATATTTTTGTCAATAGTGTTTGGTAAACATAAAGCCCTGCCACCTGCAATGCAATTATTGCATGAAATAGGAAAATACTAGTTTAAGGTTCAACTGAGTCATGATTGCGATGCTTAAATAGAACTAAGGTCAAGACCAAGGCGTAAAGTCGCCAAGCGGAGTGACCAACATATAGTGGAAATCCAATTTCACTCCCCGAAATGGGGAGAGGTATTGCCAGGGGTAAGAGAGGGGTAGGGAAGAGCTGTTGGATCTACTCGCTTTTTATCCTCAAGTGGGCCGATTTTGCCCCGTAAGCTGCTTCGCTTAGAGTCAAAAACACGCAGTGCTCAACTTGGCAACCGTATGAACGAGTTTCCATGGTGTTTTTGCGAATTCAACAACTGTTGTTGGAGTAATGCCAACGCTTGTTGGTAGTCACTTTCGTTGTCGTGCGTGGCGATTCTTTGGGTGGCGGTGTCAGTGGGTTTTTATCTCGGTAACCGCTAAGGTGCCGATCGAAAGAGTTCATGAGTGGTGCCAGGTCTTCTAGAAGTAAGTTTGCTTGTTAATTCGATTCAGATAAATGGAATGAAATATCTCAAAGCCCACCCGCTCGTGTCTTGGTCTCCTCTGTAGCTTTGAGCTTGGATGTTCTGATGAGATTACCTTTGAGTTCATCACTTTCGAGAAAACTAGTTTTGTCTACCCCATTCTCTCCCAACACATCATCACTTCCACCGGAAAACTTTCCCGTTTTCTCAGTATAGGGAAGCAATAAGCGTGGAACAAACTTTTCACCACCCCGCTTCAATTCTTAATTTTGTCGAGTTTTCAGTCAATCGAACTTCTGAGCCGAGAGTCCACATTTTCAATGTTTTTGAATGTTCATCGTGAGAAAGTGCATGAATTACTTGATGCTTATAGATGATTTGAGATCGGTACCAAGAATACTACCAAGAATACTCTTGCTAGTGAAAATGTTGATGAAGGTGCCTCGGAACGGACGGAAAAGAGATTCGGGTTGGCGATCGACCTGCTTTGAAAATTTAGTGGTCCCAGTTGAAAAAATATGTCTTTGATAGATTGATCCCAGTCTTTGCCTAGTCGTTCCTCCTGGTGATATCGAAGAACCTCTTGTTCTTTTTACTTTTAAATTGATAATCCGTGGGAATCGGCTTCTTGGTCTTCGTAAGATGAGCCTTTAACGAATCGTGTAACACTATAAGAACGCTTTTGGTAGCCAGGTCCATCGTTGTGGAAAATGTATGTCTACACTGGGGAACTATATTTGTGGAGAATCTTTGCATTGTCTCATTGAGTGGGGTGACACCGAGCCACCGTCCGAACTTGAACTTGCGGTGGATTACCCCACACAATTCCTTTTGCTCTTGAAGTCAAAAATTCAAAATAGCATTAGCTGGAGTATGGGGCTTCTTCAAACTCAGTGATGCGAGAGTGGGTAGTGTCGATTTTGGACTAAATATTCGCTTGGCCCTTTATGGCCGTTGTTATTGAATTGGCTATATCATCAGTGTTATGGCATAGTGTTTTGCAGAAATGCCAAGATAGGAGAATGTTCCTCGAAGGGCTTTATGGTGAGTAACAATGTTGAAAGGGTGTCAACGAAATGGGTGTTGCTACAAGGATCAAGCTGCTGTACTGCAAGTCTGGTTCGTGAAACTTCATTGCGATTATTTCTCAGTCATTTGATTCAGTACCATATTTAACAACCAAGTTTATTCATAGCCGGAATGTTCTTTCTACTCGGAGTACCTTCAATTCTGCTATGAAATTGACTCAGCCTGACACCATCAGTGAAGTCCCCTTCCAGGTGACCTCGAAGTTATTACAATGAGAAAATAGTGACAGTCAATGAAGTAAGGTGTGTCATTCTTAGACGAGTCCAGCTTGATAATATGATGAGCGTGTAACAACCGGTTTTGGTGAACAGCTCCTTCATTCAGTACAGAGTTGCGTAACTTCAATTTATTCATCTTTATATTTCATGTAACTCGAATTTAAGTATAAAATGCACTCCTCTTTGCGGCCGTATCCCAAAGTAAACCAAAAGCTCAGATTGTACGGTAAAATCTACCCCCCTTCCAAGTCCTAATAATTTTACAGAAACAAGAAACTTAACCCAACTTACCTATTATCAAAATGCCAGGTTTCTGGCATTCTCTGTGGTACCCAAAAACTCGATATCCTCCCCGCCGACAGTCGCGGGGCGTCATCGGACTTTACGGTGAGAACAACCAAAGATACAACAACCATCGTGATGGAAACAGGGGCTATAGCCATAGTCAAGCTCGACGTCCTAGTAGTGGTTCTCATTAGTTAACCTAGGCGTAGGTGTAGGTAACGAATAGTTTAAATAATAATTACTTATTTACTATTTTTATTTATTTACTTTTTATATTTATATTTATATTTATTTATTTATTACTATTTAACGTCAAACGGAGTCTAGATCGCGCGGTCTAGGTCTTAAAGAAGTCCTAATTTAAGTATATAACACTAGAGGTATACACTAGGCTATAGAGAGTATAAAAGAAAAGACGCTAATTTATAAGAGATAGTTTAAAGAGAAGCTCTACTTTTGAAATAGCTCTTATTCTTAATCAAAGAAATTCAGTAGCTATGTATTTACTACTACTAGCTAGGCTAGTAGTATACTCTAGGAAACTATAAGAGGAAAAACTAAAGTAATAACTGTTCTAACTAGCTAGTAGAGGTTATAATTCATCCCTTTATAATATGTCTATCTATCTACTAGTTGTCTCTGTCTAAATCCCTTTTAAGCTTTCTTATAAAAGCTTCTACTAAACACTATTCCGTGTCTCTATGTCGGTCTATAGACTAGGATTCTAAATAGTAGTATACTATCTGTCTATCCAGCTCTATTCGATCGCTTTCCTAGTATAGAGTCTAAGGTTCTAGTAGAAAGGGCGCTACTTAGTAGGAAATCTATAAGACCTCGTATAAAACAAAGAAAATAGATAACTCTTACTCTTCCTCTTCTCTTATATACTCTCCTCTTTCTACTAGAGTTAAAGAGCAGCGGTCTTCTATATCCCCTTACCTAGCTAGTAGCGCTAATATAACTTTCCTCTATTCCTAGCCTTCCTTCACTTATTTATTATAATAGGTATTATACTAGAATAGGTCTAAAGGCTCTCTAATCTTATTTATAGTAATCGTACGTATATACTATAAAACTAGGGCTTATATTACTACCTCGAGGGCTCGCTGAATTTGTCGAGTATATAACTACCTCTTTCCACTCTCTTCTACTTCCTTAGCCTTTCTATAAACGTATTCCGAAACTCGTATAGTAGATAGGTAGGTAGGTCGGAATAGCTAGTCTACTAATATTCGAGTTAGAGTCTTATAATCGGTATTTATCTTAAAAGAGGATTATACTTATTATTATAGTAGTACCTCTGAAATAGTAATTCTTAGTATAAAAACTCTACCTCGGGATTGCCTTAACCTTAAAAACCCTCTAAACTACTCTTTCTAGACTGAATCTAGGCTCTAGAATAGTATTACAAAGTAGCCTCGGGTATAGTATATAATTCCAGGTTCGTAGAAGATACTACGTATAGATGTTTAGCTATCGCTCTTCTATTTATATTTATATAACGTGGTTTATTAGAACCTCGGTTATATTAGAACTCTGATTAATTTTCCTTAGTATATAACTTTAAACTTAAATAACTTAACTATAATATATTAAATTAACTCTTTATAATCGGAGTCTAATATACTAGATATATCTACAGCTTCTTAACAAGTTCGTACGTTGTAACTAGCTTTTCTATAGATTCTATAGTATCGTCTAGACAGTTGCCTCTCCTTATAACTACCTCTTACTATACGTATATCGCGTCGTACCTGCTTATCTACGTCTTTCTAGGCTATAATATCCTATACATCCTCTATAATAAGTGTACCCCCTTTACAGACACGAGCCTTTTTAGCTCTCCGGCGTTTGCTAAGAGCTTTATTTGCTACCTGAAGTGTACGTACCTCGGTAGACAGAAGAGTTATCTTATAAGCTATTCGCTCTATACCTTTAGCTAGCGCTGCAACTGTCTTAAATAGAGGGGTTAGCGAGCTTCTCTAATAGCGAGCAATTCGATTTCGTATAAGAGTTAACTGTAAAAGAGCTTCTGTTAGGTTAGAAGAGATCTGAGATTTCTATAGAAGGGTATTAGTAGTAGAGGGTCTAGAGAGTGTTAGAGTCTATAACTTTATATTAAGCTTTGAAATTACTACTTATAGATTAAAAGGCACTAGGCTAGCTCTATAGAATCTAGTCTAAGCGTTCTAGACTGTTATAGATTCCTTATATACTACTATAAAGGCTAGAAAGAACTCTACCTTAGTAATATAGTTAATATAAGCTTTAATAAACGTCTTAATCTGTCGACCGTACGCTTGTTTTAATATACTAAAACATCTAATATTAAGTAGCTAGGTTAGATAGGACGAATAGAGAGGTAGTCTAAGAGTTATAATATTATATACCTTATAATACTCTTGGAATTCGGCTGATTCGTAGCTCTTATACCTATCTAACACTAGTATTTGATATAGACTCTTTGCTTAAGTAGTAGTATACTTATCGAAGTGTTTTAGCTATTCTAGACCTGTCTCGTTGTTTATCTATCTGTTACTTATCGGTTTAATAACCTAGTTATATAAGAGGCCGCCGTCTATATACTAATTTATAAGATAATTCTTCTCTTAGACGACTAAAAATAGAGAGATATCCTAACCCTCGCTATTAATATAAGTAATTACTATAGCCTATTTCTAATTACCTAGCTGAACTGTCTTACCTCTACTACGTTGATCTACACGTGTAACAACTATTATAGAGCAAATTACACCTATTATAAAGCCTGTTTCGTCGAAGTTATAGAAATCGTAATCTAAAACACTGTATTTCGCTCTTATATTTTATATAAGTTAGAACTATACGCTAATTAGGTTAAGATCTTCGTATAAGGCTCTTTAGAAGTTGTAAACGCGATTAAAACACGTCTTTAACTCTGGTTATTATTATATAAATTAATAAGCCTAGAGCTTACTAACGCGTTTTCCTCTCTATAACTCGAGGATGAAATTA
>JAPZOX010001479.1:0-11395 GCA_037952655.1 Hymenoscyphus sp. LP001 | reverse complement strand
ATATAATAAATAGCGGGATTATCTATTCTATTACGTTAACTTCTTAAATAACTATAACCTACTTACGATTATCTAGCTAAACTTACTTTCGCTTTCTACGCGTTTCTAAGCTTATAATAATAAGTTAAGACGAAATAACTTCTATTATAAAGCTACTTTTGTTAAAGTTATAAATATTCTTATCTTAAATACTATATTTCTCTTTAATAGACTATATAAGCGTAAACTATAGACTAATAACTCGCGGATCCTTAGTTAAAGCTTACTAACGATTATATAAACGACTCTATCGAGTTTTAAGCTTAGGTATACGTTTTATAAAGTTATCTAGCTAGTTCCTATCTATAGGCTTTCCGTCGCACTCTCTTAGTAGATTATTAGCTATATCTTATACTATATCTCTTATAGACGAAAACCCTCGCGAATCTAACTCTAATATATATCTAACTATTACCTCCTTCTCTAGCTTTATAAGCTTTTTCGAATTAGGCTAGTAATCGCGTCGTAAGAGCTTTCTAGCGCGTCGATTAGAGAGAGTCTTTCGAGGAATATAGTAAATCTTTATAACGCTTCGTTTAGTTTATAACGCGTTGTTTTCGAGTTCTTAGATTACTAAAATAATATTAGCTTCTTAAGAAGGTAATTAAACGTTGTAGTATTAAGCTATTATAATTTAAAGGTAGTATATAGTATACGACGAGGAAAGTAAGCGACTCGCTTATATAGGCGACTCGCTTATAAAACACGTTAGCTAGTAAGCCTTGTTAATATATAGCTATCTATAACGATTAATATTCTCGTTATTCTATCTATACTAGGTAGAGTAAATCCTATAACTATTATAAACGAAACCTAATATCTTTACTCTTAGACTAGGTTACTATTAAAAAGTAAAAAGCTTGTCTTAATACCTAAGAGAAAGAGATAATAGTAAAAATCCTCTAGCTTCGATAATAAAAACGTCTTCTTCTTAAAAGAGAAAAGAAGATAATAGTAGCTAGTCTTAGTTCCTTTAACGAACTAGATACTACTGAAAATTCAAAAAAGAAAGAAAAGAAGAAATAGAAGAAAAAGAAGTATAAAGAAGAAGAGGCTATTAGAGTAGCTACTCTTTCTACTTCTAACCTCTCTTTTAACCTAGGTTTTAACTTAGCTTTTCTTAAGTCTTTTTCTCTTAAATACGAGATATAGACAACCCTAGGTTTTAGTAGTAGAACTTCTAAAGTTCCTCTAAGTACTAACGTGTTTTATAAGCGAGCTAGCTATATAAGCGAGCTAGCTACTTTTCCGAATAACTTATTTTTAAATATAAATTACTTAATACTAGAATAAGCTATTATATTATATAAGATACTATAAGATTATTTAGAGTCGTTACTATCTTTAGTATCTACTATTTCTACTTAATAAGTACGAGAATTATATCTAATTTTACTATAACGCTTATAATACCTCTCTACTTAAACCTTCTTTTTTATCTCTCTACTACTCTTCTAATCGCTATTTTCTATAGAAGTAATTAAACTAATTACCTTCTCTACTATTAATATCTCTTAACTCTAAATATATTTCCTTTTATAACTCTTACGCTTAGTTACTTTATAAGGATCTATGATTTCTTTCTATATTAATACTATTACCTAACCTATTATATTAACTTCTTAAATAACTATAATCTATTTACAATTACCTAGCTGAACTTTTTTACGTCTTCTATATATTTCTAAACTTATAATAATAAGCTAAGATAATATAACATCTATTATAAAACCGGTCTCGTCGAAATTATATATATCCTCGTCTATAATACTATATTTGTTCTTAAATAACTATATAAGTATAAACTATAAGCTAATAATCCGCGGATCTTTAGTTAAAGCTCGCTAATAATTATAAGAACGACTCTATCGAGTTTTTAGCTTAGGTATACGCTGAATAAAGTTGTCTAGCTAGTTCCTACCTATAGGCTACCTGTCGTACTCCTTTAGTAAGTTATTAGCTATATCTTATACTATATCCTTTATAAGCGAAAACTCTCTCAAATCCTACTTTAATATATATCTAATTATCGCCTCCTTCTCTAGCTTCGTAAGTTTCTTCGAATTAGGCTTATAATCGCGTCTTAGTTAGATTCTAGCGTATTAGCTTGAAATAGTAGATCGAGAGATATTATAAGCCTTCGCAGCGCTTCGTTAGGTAATTAACACGTCGTTTTCAAGTGCTTAGATAGCTAAGTTAATCTTGTTTTCGTTAGAAGACATTTAGACGTTGTTTAGTAGAGATAATATAACTAGAAGTTAATAATTATTATAAAGTTTAAAAAGTAGCCAGCTCGCTTATATAGCTAGCTCGCTTATAAAACACGTTAGTTAATATTTCTTCTAGGTTTCTAAGTATTCTCTAAGTATAAGTAATCTAACTATTTAATTAAGTACTTAACTTATTCTCTAATAAATCTATAGTTAAGAATTCTCTCGACTTTATACTCGGCGTTTAGGTTTACTAGTTAAATTTCTATAAGTAGAGCTAGTAGCGCTTCTAGTAGTACTAGTTTAAGTAGAGATATATAGAAAACTAGGTAGATATTTATAGTTCTTACTAGTACTAATTTATAATTTAAAGGTTCTTTAACTCGTTTAATTTTAAATACTCTAAGTTTTTTATAATCTAGTTTATTACTTAGTCTTTTTATATCGATATTCTTTTATACTAAGTAGACTTTATCTCTCTCTTTTAGTATTAGCTCTTAACTACGTTATTTATTATAGTAGTATATATTTCTTTTAGTAATAAACTATAAATCTTCTATAAGTTCCTTATATAACCTCTTAATTTTTAAGACCTAAATATAAGTAAGCTGATTATTAATAGTCGTAGATAATAGTTCTTAATATACTACTAATTTATACTTAAAGTTAGTATAGAATAGTATAATAAGTATTATTTCTATTACTAAACTATTATAAGTAAACTATACTAAAGACAGCAGTTCTACTTAGTTATTTTACTAGTTATTTACGTAATAATAAAGATAACGTTATTTATAAGCGAGTGTAATATATAAGTAAATATAACACGGAATCGTACTACTCTAATAAAAATTATAATTAACTATTTATAATAAACAAAATTAATTAAAACTACTCTAATTCCTTCTCTTTAGATATATTAATATTAATTTCATAAGTACGTATATTATAACTAGTATTACTATATCGTTTACAGCGTCGTTCTCTCGGTTAGAGTCTAGTAGCTACCTCTTTCTCTTTATTCTCTTTCTATTATATAGTACTCTAGATATTCTTCTAAGATAAAAGGTTCTATCTCTCTTATAAAGTCAATGTTCCTTCTTAATAGACACGTGTCTTTCTAGCTCTTCGACGCTTACTTAGAGTTTTATTTCTCTCTCGAAGGTCCTAGACCTCTGCTTTTAATAATATAACCTAGTATATTATCCTATATACCTCTTTTGTAAATTAGTTAATTACCTAGAAAATTAAAGTCGGTAAGCTGTTTTAATATATAGAAATACGGGATTTTAGGAATTTAGATTATAAAGTCGCTTTAATTACGTTATTTAGAGTCTTTGAAACCTATAGAAGCAGGTTAATAGCTGATTTAGAGAGTGTTAGTATACGTAGCTTAATATCTAATAGAGATATTATACTTTCTAGATTAAATAGAATAAGTCTAGCTTCTTAGAAGCTCTCTCGAATATTTATTAGCGTTATAGCTTACTAGAAGACGGTATAGAAGATAGGTAAAAAGTCGGCTTTTATAATATATATAATATATCTTTGTATTATATCTTTTATATACTATTTATATACCTGCTTTAGTAGGCTAAAACAACTAACGTCGAGAGGCTAAAGAAGGTAAGACGAATAAGAAGGTATATAGAGAGTAATAATATTATTCTCTTTATAATAAAGCTTAAAATCTGTTAAGTAGTAGCTCTCGTAGCCGTCGAGAATAAGTAGATAGTATATTCTAATTATCTAATCTCTAGTATACTTATTAAAGTACTAAAGCTATTTAAGACCTCTTTTATTTATTATCTAACTGTTATCGCTTATAGTAATATACTAGTCCTTTAGTAATTCACTATTTTTATACTATAGCGCGAGGTAGTATTTACTAGCGACGATAATAAACGAGGGAACCGCGTAGCTATAGAAACTAATACTCTAAATAACTATAACCTATTCTCTATTACCTTACTAAGCTATTTTCAGCCTCCTACGTCTTTTAGCACTTATAACTACTATTCCTATTAAGATAATACCTATTATAAAGCCTGTCTTATTAAAGTTATAGATATCTTTATCTTAGATACTATATTTAGTAGTTATATTTTAAACTAGTTAGAACTACGTAGAAATCGTATTAAGGTCTTTATATTAAGCTCTCTAGTAATTATACTTCTGATAAAGACATGTTTATAAGACTTATTATTACTTTATAAAGTTAGAAGCCTAGTTTCTACTAATAGGTACCGCGTTATAGTTATAGAGTAGTCGGTTCGCTATATCTATTATACTAGTAAGTCTAGGAGGAAATTATTATAAACCACGGTTATATAGTAAGTAGTCTAGATAGCGTTCTAATAGAACAAGGTATAACATCCGGGAATAGAAGGTAATATAAGAGGAAATCAGTAATATAAAAGGTATTTAAGAGTTTTAGAATCTTACTATTATAATACTATTAGAAGTTATATACGGTTATATAACGTGATCGTCTATATCGCTCTAGTCGTCTTAATCGCGAGCGATACGAGTAATACAAGCGATATAAGCGATATACTTAGAGAACGAAGGTTCTATATAAGACTAGTACTTCTGCTATTAGATAAGAGCTTCGTACTTAACTTTAGTTATTAATCTTATTATCTTATTTAATATCTTTGATATATATAACGAGTTCACTTCTAAGTAAACAACCTAGCGTATCTATACTTCTTACCTATATACTAACCTTCGAGACTTAGTTATCTTTGTTTAGTTCGTTTAAGTTTCGTTATAGAAATACACGTATATCGAGGTTAAGAATATATTAAACTATTACTAACTTCTCTAGATCTATAAGCTTTTAAGATTTAGATATAGAATCGTATTATAAAGGTTAACTATATCGTCGGCGACCTAGTATACTATAATCGACCTTATAGATTATAACAGCGGCTCTAGCGCTTAAATCACGGTTACGATCTATAGTCTAACTAGCTAGGAGAATCTTTATTTCGTCGCTTTTGTTTTATATCGTTAGTTATAATAGTATTCGAGTTTTAGTTAGAGTAATATATCTCGTATAATTCTATATTATATTCACTTATATATTATACTCGCTTATAGATAATATTATATCTTAACTACTTAATTTATACGTTCGTTTCCTCTATTCGTTTATAGATAAAAAGCTATTAATAGCTTTCTTTTTATATCTAGTTATTCTATAAAAGCGATCTAGAATTTAGAGATAAAGAGTTTATTTCTATCTAAGAGTATTTCTTCTAGTAGTCTATATCTTAAGACTACTTCTTTTAGGAATATAAATACTAGTTTCTTAGCTATACTTGATTCTAAATATAGTACTAGAATTATATACTTTATAAGCTATTCTATAATAACTAGGATTAAATCGTATTTGACTTTTATTATTAGATTCTTAGATTTTAGTAGCTTAATAATAAAATCCGAAGATATTAATTTCTAAGGTATTCGTAGTACTAGAGTAGTTGTAACGGTACGAAATAGACAATACTATAAAAGAGGTATATAGAAGTACGTTTCGTAGAATAACATACTTGGATACTAGGCTCTAAATACGAAGGAAAAGATCAAATTAACCTTTCCCGATACTGAGGGTAAGAGCATCTATATATAAAAGGGTTCGGATAATAACAATAGACTCGGAGGTCTGAACCGGACATTCTAATACTCGAATACGTAATCCTTATATTCTACTTAACCTTTGATATTCCTATACCCTGAACTGTATCCTATCTGGTATACACGTAACCTTAGTAACTCTTATTCCTGATAGTGGGCTATTATATCCCCCTCTCTTGAAAAAGACTCGTCTCCGAGGCTTTGTATTATAGTCGGGGTGGTATCGGGGTTGTTTTTAGTAGTGACTCGGTTGTTAGTTCTTGTCTACCTCCTATACTTAGATCTATTCAGAGAGGCGTCGGGGCGGTCCTGGTTCGTCTGGATATTTAGTATAGAAGTCTTTTAGAAGGTGTAGTAAACCTTGAAAATTGTCGGTAGGATACTAGGTAGGGTTTGTATTATAACTAACCTATCTGACCTAGTATTGTAGTTGTCTCTTGAAAAATCTACTACTGAGAATTTCTTAAACTTCCTATTCTTATATACCTTGAATGATTTCTAGGGGTGGCTCTAAGGCTTCTTATCTAGGTAGAGGGGTATTCGGATCTTTAGATAGTACGTCTATAGCGAAAACATTATAGATTAATAATCCTTCTAGGAGTTTTAGTTTATAAGAGTGTCTTACACGTTCTAGTATTTCAAAGGGTCTAGTCTACTGTTCAGCT
Organism: Hymenoscyphus sp. LP001; assembly: GCA_037952655.1. Taxonomy (NCBI): domain Eukaryota; kingdom Fungi; phylum Ascomycota; class Leotiomycetes; order Helotiales; family Helotiaceae; genus Hymenoscyphus; species Hymenoscyphus sp. LP001. The sequence continues at coordinate 4,839 of JAPZOX010001479.1, read as the reverse complement.
AGCTTTCGGCTAGGTCGATTTATCTTAAGATTCTTAGTCGATAAGTAAACTCTATTACCAACGTCCTAGTCGATAGCTCTTCGGTACTGATTCGTACTATCTTACATTCTCTGCTAGGCTTTGCTTATGTTGTCTTTAGCTACGTTCTAGACAGAGTATATACGTGTAGCTATCTTAACTACCTCATTGTAATTTAGTCGTTCCCGGGGAATAGAGGTCTTAGGAGTATTCTAATCCTACGAAGTTTGCGAATTAAGCCCGAACTTAAGCTGATACAGGGTTATATCAATAGACGAGTGCGGAAGGGTTATTTATACTCTGTCTATAAGAGAGATCAACTCGCTCTAGTTATCCTAATAGTAGGTTACGAAAGGCCTTAGCCTCTAATCGATATATCGGTTTATAATCTCTGTCTAACTATCTGTTTGTTTATAGTAAGCTGTAGAGAGCTTGAGCTTAACACCGATAATACGACAGAATTCCGTCTAAAAAGCTAAGACGAATTAAGGTCCTCTATTAAACGTAATCGATTTAGAGCAGTGACTAAAACGATAGATCTATTATATGAAAAACTAGGCTAATCCTCTAGTATCGATAGTAGAGTAGTAGGGAATAGACACTAAATCCTTTCTAAGGCGGTTAATAAATACTAGTATAGTATTATATCTATGCTTATCCTTTAGAAATAACTTAAAGTCTATATATATATGCTATATCGGGTAATCTAGCACTAGTAGTAGGTAGAGGAATCCTTGTTATTTAGTCTGTCGAGGATAAGAGTATCTACAAGCTCGGCAGTTAGCCACGTATAGCTTATAGTCCGAACCTATGCCGACCTAGTAGTAGGCAGATACTAGTAACTAGTATGTCTTTCGAGCACTTAGGTAAGCACTAGATACTTGGTCGTAGGCTTCTCGGATTAGATTCATATAGAGTTTAGTGTTTCTTTCGATATAAAGCTATCCTCTAAATAGGAGTAAATTATTAAACAAGATAGTATAACCGTTCTTAAGTTCTCTACGTTCCTTCTCGAATGATTACGTGTTAGCTGTCCTTAGCTTCTAAATTAGATCTAATCTAGACCTAGAGATAATATCTAACTTAATTATAGAAAGAGATATTACTTAAAAGGTCTAAGCAAGGTTGGCGTTGATTTAGAGGTTAAGTCTAATAGGTCTAAGAAGGGTACGCGAGCGGCTGTCTAACTTGACTTAATCTTATGTTCTAATGTCTTACTCCTATCTAGTTAGTATATCCGCCTTTTAATTGTTCTTTCTAAACGTGAATCGGATCTAGAAATTAAAGTCAGAGAGGAATTCCATCTATCGTACTTACTTAGAAGTAAGCAGCTTTATTATTATAAAGTATTCTAAGGATCTATAGTCTAAGAAGACGTCGATACAGTTCTAATATAACATAAGCTCGGGTTGCTATTTTCTAAACGCTTCTATAATTATAAACAGTTCCTTATTGTAGATTTCCTAGTTCGTTTCATGTCCGACTAGGACGTGGGAATAGAAACCTATAGGATACTAATAATCACTGTATTATTAAGAGAATATACCTACTATTACTCTATTAGAAGAGTCTGTCTCTAGCTTCGTAGGACATTCAGGGTCGAAGTAGTATAAGGCTTAAACTAAGAGTAGCTAGGTCTGTAATTCTTTGAAGGCTTCTTTGTATTCAGGTGTCCACCGAAACGGCTCCGAAGGCCGCGTTATAGTAGTTAAGGGTTTTACGATTTTGCCGAAGTTCTTAATAAATTGTCTATAGAATCTACAAAAGCCTAGATAAGACTTTATACCTGTTATAGTACTAGGTTAGACCCAGTTTTATAGAGGTTCTACTTTCTCAGGGTCTACTTCGAGTCCTTTCGTAGTTAATATATAACTGAGATATTTAACTTAGGTAATACTAAATTCGCTTTTCTTAATGTCTACTTAGAGTCCTGCTTCTTAGAGCCGATTTAGAACCTTCCTAACTTGTTCTTTATATTCTTCGATACTGTCCGAATAAATCAATATATCATCTAGGTAAGCGATATAGAAGTTATCTAGATATTCGATTAAGACGTCGTTTATATAACGTTAGTAGGTAGTAGGTCTGTTATAGAGTCTAAAAGGAAGGACCTTATATTTATATATTCTATACCTAGTTCTAAACGTGGTTATCTCTTCTAAGTCTAGGTCTATTTAGATATAATAAAAAGCTTAGTATATATCTAACTTAGTAAAGATCTTAGCTTTTCTTAATCTCGAAAGAAGTTCGTCGATATAAGGAATCGGGTAGGGGTCGTTTTAGATAAGAGTATTTAGCTTCCGATAATCGATACAGAACCGTAGCTTATTACTATTAGGCTTTTTAACGAAGAGTACTAGTAAGGCGAAAGGACTATTACTATTAACGATAAATCCTTTATTTAAATTATTAATAAGGTACTCTTTCGTCGCTTATAGCTCTGTGGTTGACTGTCGATATAGAGGAGAGTAGGAGGTAGGAAGAGGTTTGTTTAAGGTGATTTTATAGTCGTATACGTAGTAAGAGAGAAGTTTATCCGAGGCTGTTTTTAAGAACATATCCTAGAACAACGAGTAATATTGAGAGAGTCGGGACTATATCAGGTCCGTGGTCTCAACGTTATCTAAGGGTAGAGCTAATCTTTCGTCGATGATCCGATCTAATTCGTAGATACTTGTTATAAAGAACTCGGTATCGGGTCGCTTTATATCAAAATATAAAGCATTCGTACTTATTTCACTAATAAAAGAGTATAGAGTCTAATCTATCTAAGCTATACTAGCAGGTCGGAAGGTATTCGAAGCAGAGTCGGAGGGGCAGATGTTAGGAGTTAATATTATAGATAATAGTAATAACTTAGCTAAGAGCTTACTATTCCTTCGCTTTTTATCTTAATAGAGGGCGTAATCTCTTCAGTTTGTATTCGACTATATATTTAAATAAGACTTCTAGTTCCAGCTAGAAGTTAGAGAAAGTAAGATTTCCTTTCTAAAGTAAGGAGTTAGTAGGGTTTTAGCTAGCTAAATAAGTTAATTCCTAGTAGAGTTAAGAAGAATATTAAAATGTTTTAACTATTTGTTTCTAATAATTAGGTCTTATTATCTAAGGTCTAGGATAATAAAGGAGTAGTTTTAGATATAACGTCGATCTAGGTTTAAATGTAGTTATATAAACTATGTTGCTTTACTCTTAATACTACTATTATATCTACGAATAGGCACCGAGTAGGGTAGTTTTCGAATCTATATACCTAACGATTAGGATAGCTGTAGAGCTAGGGGTCGATTTAAGAATAGGAATCTATTCGCTTCTATATCTATTAAAGCTCGAGTTTTAACACCGTATCTATATATACTAAGTGTTATATTTATAAGGAATTAGTTTCCTTCTATAAGTCTAGAAAGGTCGAGATTCGATAGATTACATTTATATAAGCCTAGAAAGGAGTCTTTACCTAGGCTGCCTCGTTTTCCCTCTAATTCGAGGCAGAATCGAGGTACTTTATAAGGACTTGTAAGTTATCTTCGTCCGCTTCTTAGACTATTTCTTTAATACTAGGTAGCTAAGGGCAGTCGGTTTTGTAGTACCTAGGCTTACTATAGTAGTAGCACGTTATACCAGCTGAGACTCGGTCTAGAGTCTTTTGGCGTTCGCTAGTAGAGGTGGTTTTGAATATCCTTAAAGTAGTCTAAACAGTAGGGAAGGATCTGCTTACAGGTAGTAAGGGTTTTAGTATTAAACTAGATAAGGATTGAAAAGTAGTCTTTTTAACTGAAGTGTTTATACTAACTAGCTTAGTCGTGTTAGCTATATATAACTTAGCGTTTTAGCGTCGTTCCTTATCTAGGGCTAGGAGATCTGCTACTATTTTAATAAAGTTATAATTCTAACGTCTCTTAAGTATAGCAGCTAAGTTTCGTAGCTATAGTGTAATTTTCTCCTATATATAGAAGAATCGTTCTAACTCTAGTATCTCTCTAAGTATAACTATACTCGAAAAGCAACCTCTGAAGTTAGTAAACGTTTCTCTAGCGTGATCCTTTCCACTTATCTACAAGGCCTGGAAAGCGTTCTATACATCCTCTGTCTCGTATCTAGTTAAGAAATATAAATCTAAAAGTTCAATTATATCTTAATAATTGTAGAAAGTAATATAAATCGACTTAGACTAGTATCGGGGCTTAAGGTAGTTCTTAGCGATTCTAGTAGTTGTTCCTCAGATAAGGGCCTTTCGAGTTAGGCTTATATTATAATAATCAGTATTTACTAGAAGTCTATCGCGTACTAATATCTTCTATTGTCGGTATATAGGTGATATACCGTCGTCTAAAGGTTTAATTTTTTCTATAATTTTGCTTTTAGCAGGTTAGAGGGTATTCGGACTATATTCGGGGTTATATAAGGTAGTCTGCCGTTGAGGGAAGGCATTAGAGGCAGGTTTGCTTCTTAAGCGAAAGGGGTCTAGTATAGTGTTTAGAATAGAAGGAGAGTTATAGTCGGTTTTAGGTTAGGAAGGTTAAGGGACTCTGGTTTGTTCTTAGAGTTCTTTTATAATAGATTCTAACTGTCTAAACCGATAGTTATTATTTTAAAGTTCTTCTTCTAATTCTTATACTATACCCTATATCTCGTCTATATTAGAAAAGTCTCGTAGGTCTCTGAGGTTTTAGGCTAGGCCCTTGCCTTTGTTATTCCTTAACTTTTTAGGTTTAGGTATATAAGTACGGTTTAGTACGTATTTAGAAGAGGGCCTACTAGTTTCCCTAGTAGTGTTACGGCGCTGGTCCGTAACACGTGATTCTCGGTCCTACACGTGACCGT
>JAPZOX010001478.1:0-11430 GCA_037952655.1 Hymenoscyphus sp. LP001 | reverse complement strand
GAGATCTCGCTTAAGCTCCCGGCAGCCTCGGAGCCTACCCCGACGCCACTCCGAGTCTCGGCCCGGCCTGGTCTGATATGGCCCGTATACTCAGAGTACTAGAGTAGAGTAGAGTAGAGTAGTGACCACTACTCTACTCTACTCTACTCTACTCATTTCTCACACTGGTCACGTCAAACTAAAAATTTACAAAATCAGTCACCTACAACTTCAAGATGGAAAACACGATCCTTACCCTGGAAGCTCCTTCTAAAACTCCACATTGTGATCATCATGTCCTACATAACGTATACAGCCATCCTCCACACCTCCCTCACCTCCTCACCAAAACTACAGAAAAAAGCTCTCTCTCTGGACTCAGACACAGCAATAAACGAATCTCCGGCCATGGCAGTGGAAGCCACATCTACAGCTTCGATAACCTCAACACCAACACCTTTAAACACGTTCCAACTCGCAGTCCCAGTACTGGGTCCTGATGGGAAGGTCCAAGATGTCTTCTCAAACTCGACTTTCAGAAATCCTAATACGGCTGCGACTGGGGAAGTGGGAGGAAACCCTTGTCAAGTTGTTCTCATGCAATATATTTTCAATTCTTCTTTTGGGATGCCTTTTCTTGGTACTTATTCCCCCCCCCCTTCTTTTTTCAACATTTATAAACCGTATACTAATACTTATTTTTGTCCAGGGGATTATGTACCGCCAGCTTGTATGGCGGGTTCTAATGTTATAATGATGAATTTAACGGTCACATCAAGAGGAAATCAATTTGATAGACTTGCTATAATGTAAGGCTTCAACTTTCCAAACGACTTGAGATGAGATTAGCTGACGGCGAGTAGGTATTTTGGTGCTAGCGAGGTATTTCGCACCTCGACTGAGGAACCGAAGAGAGATGGGATTATCTGGACTTATGTGAAGGATGTGTCTGAGTACGTCCCTTTTCCCCACCCAAATATTTCTTGCTGATTCAAGGATGTTAGGTATATGTATTTCTGGCGGTCCCCCCAGAAAGTGATTTTCGATTTACCGAATCAGACAACTGTCAACGTACTCCCTCCCCCCCTTTCTCTTTCCATTAGCCCCTTTTCTCCCGTAGACTTGCTAAATTGAACACAGTTAACAGGAGTCTACAACACAACGCTAACAGCCACCTTCCTCACTCTCCCAAATTTATCTTCTCAATCACCACCCGCTTCCCTCATCCTACCCATATCCCTAGGAAACGCCACTTCCCCCTCGGCATTCAAAGTCCCAGCGGATAATGCATCGTCAAGTTTGAGTATCCCACGGAATACCAATCGAGCGGTTTTTTCACTGAGTTCTACGGGCCAGGGGGATGAGGAGTTTTGGTGGTGAGTTCTGTTTCCCCCTCCCCCCTTTTTTTAGACGACTCGGGAGGAGGAGAAGGAGCTTAAAGGATGATAAAGTTGGTTAGTTACTAATGCGGGAATAGGTCAAATGTGCTCACATCCTCAACAGCCATCTTCGCCCTGCCAGCTGTGAATGGTACACTCCCTCCCAACTCACTTCTCGTAGGCAATTCTCCGTTTCGAGAAGTACAGGTATGGTTGGACGACATGTTGATAGGCGTATAATGGCCCTTCCCTGTAATCTTTATAGGCGGCGTTATATTATCTCTCTAGAATCCCGTCGTGGGAATCGACGTCTCCCCCTTCCTAGGGGTGTTATGTGATAGCAACCCTTATAAATTTGAGATTCGAGTTGTAGGATTAGACGACGATGGAACAAGCGCGAGTTTGAGTAAGAATACGACGAGTTCTTGGCTTGTCACGGGGAAGTTGTTTTTATGGCAGGATGATGATCCGCTTGCTATCACGACAGGGGAAATGCCGAGGGTGGTGGAGAATAGTATTAATATCCAAATATCCCAGCAACTGCAGAAAAATTCAACGGGCGAGAATACGGGGTTGCAATATACTCTACAAGTATCACGAAAGCTCTCCTTCACATCCACAATCAAGACCCAGAAGTACGGCGAGAAGAATGTGCGATGGAGTCAGCAGTTGGCGCATACCGATAATGGGACGTTATTGCAATCCGGCTTTCAGCAGTTGAATACTATTTCAACCACGGGAACGGATGTTCTAGAGGGACCGGTGAGTTATAGGTATACCTACACCTACCCCCTTGAGGCGAACATCACCAACATCGTCACACAAACCGATCAAAACACCACGACTCTCGGAACCCTTTCTCGATCGAAGAATACTACGATTGAAGGGACGAGTGTTCATCCTAATGGTCTTCTGGCATTTGAGACTATGGAGAAGAGTAGGGATGTGGTGAAGGGGATCCAAATCGTTACCTCGAATATAAGTCAAAGCGGGAGCGGCTTGTTATTTAAGAGTGTAGGGAGGAATGTAAGTATCGTAGAGGGAAATAGTAGTCAAGTTATTAGGATGGGGGGTGTGGGAGGGAGAGGGGTGATGGGAGCGGGAGATGTCGAGTTCTTCTGGAGGGAGGTGGGGGTTGTTAATGGAACTATGAGGGGGGATCGTGGGAGGATGTTGGGGGTTGAGGTTAGGTGATTTGGAGGGTTATGGTCATGGTTATGGGTTAAAGATGTTTATGGGTGGAGCGAATAGTTTACTGGTTTTGTTTATTATTAATGGAATAGTGGTTCTTTGAGGGTATAGGAGAATCTGTAATTTCTCTTTGATTCATTGATGACGAAAGATGTAGTGAGCAAGACTTGGAATCTCAATTAGTAATATCTCGCGAAGAAACTAAAACACTACAGAGTAAAATCGATTTAACTAATATCTATACTAGCAGTCTAAGAGAAAAGAGCAAGCAGCCGTAAAGACCAAGATTTCCTAAATAGGAACATATATTTAAAGATTACTTTCTAACAATTTTCCATCCCGTCAAGAAAGAAAACATAGTCACATGACCACACCCCCTTTTTCAAGCTGGCCAATGAAATTATTTCATGAGTTCCGATAATTCCCCTTTGATGAACACGTATTATTATCAGAAAGGCCTGGGGTCGAATCCTATACACATCGCCAATGAATGTCATAAAACACGTGATGATTCCCAAATTTCGTCTTTCTGCCAGTCAACTTAATCAAAACATTTCATCATCATCGTTATCGGGAGAAAAAGAAGAGGCTCTGCACTCACCCGTCAACTTCAAATTGAACGAAACACGAAAGCTCTACCCCGCTGGAACAGTGGTGAATTTTTTCAACTCAATTCAAGTTTGAATCCTCGCCTCCGAGTGGTTCAATTTACGACACATACGAAGGAACTAGTTCCACAACACAGCCTCGAAAGGTACTACCCATTGCGGTAATCTTTACGCTGAAAACTCCGCAGCAACGGTTAATTTTTATCTCTCAAGTTCCTCCTGGTGTTTCCCTCCTGCGCCATGCGTTTTGAATGCAGACCCTAGTTTTTGCGCGCTCGTGAAGCCAGATGGCCTCAGCAGATCGACATGATGAGGGTGTCGAAGGACAGGGCATAAGAGACCATACCAGGGTATTTCATGCAGCCCTGTGGCGTGGCGGGGCGGCAGATCACAATTGTGTGGTTTCGTTTTGGTCCTTTGGTCTGGATCCCAATTTATGTTGATGGATGTGAGTGGTGGATCTTTCGATTTTGACATGTTCGGAATTGAGTCATCGAGGGGAAGAGAGCCGATTGGGGAAAGAGGGGTAGCGAGGAGTCACGGGTGTGAGTGTTTGATTTGGCAATGATTCAATGAAGCGTTGGAAGGTGGGTTGCGGTTGGTTTGAAAGTCCTGTGGTCTTTTGATCGTCACGGCATGGATGATTTGAAAGAAAGTTATCTGAGACAGCTGACGGCGAATTTGACAGGATTAGAAACAAAGTTCGGTAGGGACGGATCGGTACGATAGGGCGATGTTGCGCGACTCGGGAATCTGTACGTGATAACGAAGCGCAAACTTGATGATGAATCGAAGGATGGGAAAATTAAGTTCTCACCTCTGACGAGATTGAACGGGAAGGGATTTTGTTGCCAAGGTTTGATTTTGTGGTTCGTTGATTGAGGTTGTGCCACGTCCTGGTTCCCCGGAATCCCAAAAGAGATACTCGGTGAGTGGCTTCGTTTCTCTTTGCATCTCGACCTGCATCCAGCCTCCATGTTGCCGCGGGGATTGTTCGTGGGGAGTTCCAATGGTTTCCGATGGTGTCCAATTGCCATCGAAGTCCTTGATCAGTCATCGGGTGCGGAGAATCTCTGCTTTTGATTGATGCTTAATGATGATTACCGATTCTCAAACTGTTCACCGGCCATCAAGCGATGCCACCCACAGAAGAGGGGATTTTAATATTTGCGCATGCGAGTTGATTTGGCAATTTCCTGTTTGGAACAGAGATGAGGCATATGATGGGACAGCGGTGGCTGTGAACCTAGAAATTGCAGATGGACCGTCGCATAGTTGTGGGGGTAGTGATGCATTTTGGATGGATCCAAGGTGCCTGGTGGTACGAGAGATAAAAGAGTGAGGCTCTGTTGCCGCTTCGGTCGATTCGGTGATGGGTCAATAATCGGGATAACGGGAGGCCGTCTTACCCAAGCTAAGGGAACCCCCTCGTTCTGCTCCAATGATCGACGTGTCCCAGGAGGGAAATCTTGTGTTGAAATGTCAACGTGCAGTCGGAAAGACGGAGTTTGACGTGATATCGTAATCCCGTCTGCTGTGCTGCTGCTGCTGCTATTTCCGTTCATAAATCCCGAGCCCTGAGCAGAGGATGATCACTGTGGCGGTTGTTGTGGCTCAACTCGAGCGAGGGAGGGGAATTGAAGAGGATCAGTTCCAGTTACCAGACTGATCTCATCACTCTGTACACATTTAGAAAAGTTAAATGAGCCATTTCCGGGGGTAATTCAAGTGCATGGTGAAGCAAACATGGCAAAGTGAAGCATCATAGATCCGTGGGAGAGTGGAGTGAGGCTTTGCCCTTTGCCCCTTGCCCTTCGCTCTGCGTTTAAATGGGACGCTAACTAGAAAAAGACTAGTGCTTATCAGTCCCTCACTTTCTGATCAATATCTCATTGGCTACTGCGCCAATTCAGCGAATTACAGCGGAGGTGGTCGTATTCGCTTGCCGTAAAATTCTAGGCAGCAGTCACTCCTTCCCTTGAATCCATTCCCAAGGCGGACTGGGCTGGCAGGCTCACACCAACACCAACACCAACCGCCAGTCAAACTCATCTCGCCGTGCCTCCCTTTCCTCGCTCTCGCTCTCCCCTCACCCTCGCCCTCCCCCTCGCCCTCCCCCTCGCCCTCTCACCAAGAACAGACTCTTCTCACCTTACCAAATCCATTCTCTGGCCACGAATCCCCATTGCGTTGCCTCATCCCGATTTCTCGTCGCCTACAACCACACCATCTCACTCAACTCCCCCAGTTTCAGAGCGGCCGGCAGTCCCCTCTATATACTCCATTTCCAACACACTTCACCCACCTCTAGGCAGCAACGGCCCATACCTCAAGCCTTCTCCCCGCGCCCACCAGACCACGACCACGACCACGACACCTCGACCTCGACCACTTTGTTCCTGAACCACAAACAAGACTTGCTACGGTATCAATCCTCTCCACCATCACCAAAAGTTTGCCACGACCAAACAGCGTCGACGGCTTCGGCGAACGCTTTCTGCCTCACACCGGCACCGCGAAGTGTGGGACACGCGACCGAGTGTTGATATCGTATGTTTCCCTCCCCTCTCTGCTATCTGCTTCTCCTTCTCTCCCCAGATCCAAGACTCCTCTCGATGCTTCTCCCCGACCGGTCAATCCAAACCAGTCGGCGGCGTGCCCATTGCCGAATCAGCCTTATATAAAAACGGGGGTTGGAATTGCTTCAACTCTTCCCCCTGGGCCCTCTCTCAATCGGGACGCCTTGACTGGCCGATACCATTCCTGACTCGATCTGCTGTGACTCACTTGGACTTTCGTGCATGAAAGTTGAACAGGATTATTGCACAGGGCTAACACATCCCAGTCTCGAGAGCAGTACTCAGTACTCGCCTACACCTCTTGCTTCGACTAGTCCTAGTCCCCTTCGCTCCAGCTGCCCGTCATACCTCGACCAGACAGACATCTACCCTCCACCACCCATCATGTCCTTCAATCACCCCCGTCGGACTACAAAGACCACATCGTCTGCTCTGACTCCTCCTTCCCTCTTGTCTACGTCCACTGCGTCAGGCCGTCCCGTCGTTAATACCAACATGTCCCTTCGCAAAGGAGCTACCTTTCACGTCCCCAACAGTCCCGAACTCGAGACCTCTTCCATTCCTGGCCCTCCTCGTCGCTCTCAATCCACCCTCGAGGATGTTGTCGATGCTCACAAACGTCGTGTCGCATTGAACCTCGCTGATATCGATCGTGGTCTCGCTGCCGCCTCCCTCGAAGATCACTCGCCTTCTTCAACAAAACAATCATTCCCTGACGAGGCCGACCCAGTTCCCCAAAGTCTGCTCAACCACTCCTTCGGCAAGCCGACCACCAAATCATACGGTCCCATCATGGATGGTGTCATGTCCAAGGAGCCTTCCGCTATTGGAAGACGCTCCTTACGCCCACGGCACAACCGCCGCCCATCCAGATACTCTGACAGTGCATTGGGCTCGTCAATTGGCTCTCGCTCTGGCAAGAACACTGCAGAAACCAACCCCACTACTGTGACCGACGACGCACGCACAAAGGCAAAAGCCGCAGCATCAGCTATAACTAGATCCGCTGCTGCTCATTCTACCGTTGAGAACCTCCCCAGACTCAGTTCTCGCGCGAGCAACCGAATCCAGGAACATATCTTGAGACCGCTGTTGGCCAAGTCGTCTTTGAAAGACTTCCACCCCATTGTAAAGGATTGCCCAAGAAGAATTCATGGCAAGGAAATTGTGTGTCTTCGTGACTTGGAGAAGACGTTGATATTTATGGCACCCGTAAGTGAATCCCCTACTGATGATGTTGCTGGAGGAGTTGCTCACTGGTTTTCGCGTTTGAAGGAGAGGACCAAGACTGCCGCCTTGTATCTCGATTTCTGCCTCACGTCTATCCGGTGTATTCAAGCGACGGTCGAATTCTTGAGCGACCGCGAACAGACACGACCACACGACCGACCTTATACTAACGGATACTTTGTTGATCTCGTCGACCAGATCAAGCAATACGCTCAACAGGTTCAAGCCGCCAAAGAAAAAGAAGAGAAGGGAGAGAAGATGTCGGAAATGGATCCTGAATCGTATGTTCCCTTCACTACCCCACCGCAGTTTCGACTCAAGCATCGGGTCGAAGACTGCAACACTCTGTCTCAACTTCGCTTCAAAGCAATGAAAGCTAACACATTCTCCAGCACCGACGAAGTTAGACTTCATGGCGGGCTCACCAAGAATGGTCGCCCAGCTGAGTTGGTACGTGTAAAGAAAAACGGAAAGGCCATTTCTGTTGCTACTGGACTCCCCATCGATTTAGAAGACGAGGATACCAAGGAATCAATGCGATTCAAGCGATCTCTCAGCCAAGAGGCTGAAGATGATGAAGCAATCATGAGATCCATGGCTCGTCGAAAGAGATCAGCTTCAGCAGCTGAGCTTGCACCAAAACGCTGCCGTGAACCTGGATGTGACAAAGAATTCAAGCGACCTTGCGATTTGACCAAACACGAGAAAACCCACTCTCGACCATGGAAGTGCCCAGTTGAATCCTGCAAGTACCACGAGTATGGTTGGCCAACCGAGAAGGAGATGGATAGACATCACAATGACAAGCACTCCTCGGCTCCACCATTGTATGAATGCCACTACAAGCCTTGCCCATACCGATCCAAGCGTGAGTCGAATTGCAAGCAACACATGGAGAAGGCACACGGATGGGAGTATGTTCGATCGAAAAACAACGGGAAAAACCGGGAAGGAAAATCCGTTACCAACACTGTCAATGGTTTGGCTACCCCACAAACAACCCACATCCAAACCCCAAGCAGCGATGGACACTCGGTTGCCACTCCTGAAGAGCACGATTTTGACATGGGAGGTTATGGCAGTGGTGTGGATTTCAACCAGGCCACCAACCAATTAAACTTCCCCGAGTACAATCCATCGGACTTGGACATGTTTACAAACCAGCCACTACAAGTTGATTTCTCTCCAATCTCCGATCTGAACCAATCCGGTTCTTCCAGCGGTCAATCTCCATATTCTGCAAACGTCATCCTTGATCAAGACCATTTCCAGGATAACTTCCAGAGCTTTGCCAACGCAAACAATGTTGACTTTAGCCTGTTTGAGAATGAGGATCTCTACAGTGCCAACGTTCAGCTCCCAACTCCTACCCATGACGTTTTCCAACGGGCGCTTGCTCAAGGTGGATTTGAGACTTCTGGCATTCCCTTCGGTCAAGATCCCATCCCACACATCTCTCCAGTTGGACATGGCAATACCATGCTCTACACACCAACTTCTCTTCGTGATGTCGATGAGGGATTTGAGGACTTTGTACCAAACAATTGCAACCAACACATTGGCCACTCCAACGACTTCCAACTATTTCCTTCGTCCAATGGTGGTGCAATGTCCAACTCTGCATCTACTGGTGGTCTATTTGGTGAAATCCCCACTGGCCATGGCTTCCCTGGTGTTTCTGCTCAAGATCTTCTCGACTTTTATGCCGCAAGCACAGCAGCTGCCACTCGACACCACCAACAGCAGCACCACCAAAACAACCTGCCAATGGACTGGTCGTCGGACGGCCAATACACTGGATACGGCAGCAATTGAAATTCATGATCGAGCAAGCACTAGCGGGGTCTGGTGACAAAAACATCGCTCATGGAATTCCATGATTATACAACCAAAACATATCTGTTCAAATCACACGGCGTTTATTTGCTCCCCCCTTGTCACACAAATCACTTCTCATTCTTTTGATTCTTTCTCATTTTCACGACATGATTGCGACGAAAACAAGAGCGGAAGATTTAATTGGTGGGAAGGAGAAGATTTGTTGATTTGATTTTCCTTTTTTTCTGCATGAGAGTTTTTTCATTTGGAATGAAAAAGCCATTTTCCTGTGCTGCGATTTGTTTATTGATGAGGGCAAGGGGAAGATGACAATTTGAAATCTCGACGGGGTAGAATAGCTAGCTCCTTTTTTCTGGTGCGCTTTGCTTTTTCTTGCTCCGGGGACGAATTGTTTGGAGGGGGTCCTTTACTACTTACTACGTTACGAATTGATGGGGGGATGGAGTGTTTGTTTGTTTTTATTTTTCAGAGCAAGGGCGAGGGCGAAGAAAGGGATTTGGTGATAGATCTCGCATTGAACTTGAGCTTGAAGCACACACTTGGGGGTCCTTAGCTAGCTTTTTATGAGTACGTACCGAACAGATAGTGGACGGGATGACGAGGGGTCATTTTTGATGAATAGGGAAATGCAAAGCACATTCACACCTCATACTCTATGGTTCCTTTTGATGTTAGCCTTTTTGTCACCGTGATTGTGTTGTGGTTTGAGAGGACTTGGAAGGAACTTAATTTCCTTTTTCAAGTTTCCATTTCCGAGTTTCCGGTGTTTGTTTGTTCGACACCGTCGGCAGCTCCGTACCTTCCGAGGAATTTGTTTCTCTGGAAAGGGATTTGCTGGCATGAGGTAGGAGTATTGGCTGTTGACTTTGTTGTGGTGAGCTGGCGTTTGTTTGATGATGGTGGTGTATGGAAAGTTTTGGGTGGGGGTTCTTGGGGAAGTTGGTATTTAAGGGGGGCTCTTGTTGGAATGGATTGAGTTCTTTCCATCTCTTTTTCATCTTCTTTTCATATTTTTTCATCTCTTCACCTTTTTCCATCTGCCCTATCTGGTAGATGTCTTTAAGGTCTATTGTATTTGATGCGTATCCATCCCCCTCTTTTTGTATAACGTGGTATACCAGGACCCCGGACACTTTTCCTTACCCCACCACCTCCTAACCTTAACATACAAATTCTCAACAATTAGCAATGGAAACCCAATCCCAAGAAGCACGAATCATCTTAGCTATCGAAGCTATTCGAACAACAAAAAAACTTAGTAGTCGCGCTGCTGCTAAGATATATAAAGTACCTAAATCTACGCTTTCTAACAGAATAAGCGGCTATACAACTCTTAGTAAACGTCGACTAGTAAGTTATAAGTTAACTAAACTAGAGGAGGAAGTAATTGTTTTATATATATTTAATCTAGATATAAGAGGATTTAGGCCTCGGTTAGCTAGTATAGAAGATATAGTAAATTATATACTAGAGTTATATAGAGAATAACACGTTAGAAAGAACTAGGCTTAACACTTTATATAACAACGTCTAGAGTTAAAGACGTGTTTTAATCACGTTTACGACTTTTAAAAAGCTTTATATAAAGATTCTAAGCTTATTAGAGTATAGTTCTAGCTAGTAGAGAATATATAAGCGAAATATAGTATTTAAGACTACGACTTTTAGAACTTTAATAAGACCGGCTTTATAATAGATATAATTAGCTCTACTATAGTTGTTATACGCGCGGATCGACGTAGTAGAGATAAAGCTGTTTAACCTAGTAATCGAGAATAAGCTATAGTAATTATATATATTAATAGAGAAGGTTCGAGTATACTACTATTTTTAGTAGTTAAAGTAAAAAACTACCTTACTAGTTAGTATACTAAGAGCGGCCTACTATATAATTAGGTTATAAAGCTAATAAGTAATAGATAGACTAATAATAAGACAGGTCTTAAATAGCTAGAATACTTTAATAAATATACTCGCGATTATATATATAAGTTATATTAAATATTAGTACTAGATAGATATAAAAGCTACGAATCAGCTATATTTCAAGAGTATTACAAAGCTAATAATATAATTCTTCTCTATCTACCTTCTTATTTATCTTATTTAACCTAGCTACTCGATATTAGATATTTTAGTACTTTTAAATATATATATAGACGTTAAATTAAGACCTTTATTAAAGCTTATATAAATTATATTACTAAGGTCGAATTCTTTATAGCCTTTTATATAGCTTATAATTAGTTAATTACAACCTAAAACGCCAAAGCCGGGTTCCGTAGAGCTGGTCTAGTATCTCTAGATCCTTAGGCTATAATCTCTAAGCTAGTATTATAAATCACGGTTACGTAGTAAGTAGTCTAAACAGCGCTCTAATAGAACAAGGTACGACATCTAGGAATAGAAGGTAGTATAAGAGAGAATTAGTAATATAAAAGATATTTAAGAGTTTCAGAATCTCACTATTATAAGACTGTTAGAAGTCACGTGTAGTTATATAACATAATCGCTTTAATCGCTCTAATCGCTTTAATCGTAAGCGATATAAGCGATATAAGCGATATAGGCGATATACTTAGAGAACGAAGGTTCTATATAAGACTAGCACGTCTACTATTAGAT
>JAPZOX010001477.1:0-11432 GCA_037952655.1 Hymenoscyphus sp. LP001 | reverse complement strand
AGCTTATAAAAGATACGAGATATTAGAAGTTAAATAGATCGATAGAGATAGTAATCCTATAGACGCTATAACCAAAGCTATAGCTTATAATACTTTAACCTAGCTAATTAATACGAATAAGATTACTATTAAAGTTATAGAATAGGTTAAGAGAGACAAAGTAGTTATAGAAGATATTAACAACGGTGGTAGTAGTAGAAGTAAAGGGAATTTATTACTAGAATAAGACGCTAGATAGATCGCTCTTATTAGTCAGGGATACGAAGGGAGGATTTTGATTGGTTAGATTATAGATAGATTAATATAACCGATTTAAGTACTACGCTCTCGTTATAGAGGACTACTACCTTTTAGGAAGTTACTAGTGTTATTATATAAGTGAATAAGCCTCTAACTCATATCTATACACGTGACTAGCACGCTAGTACCACGCTAGCACAAGCATAAATAGTCGTACTTCGAGTACCTAGAATAGTTATAGAGAATATAATACGTATATATAACTAGACAGATTTATAACCAAGTTATACTAATATTAATAGATATTAATCTAATCTACTTAAAGGCTTTTAAGTGTTAATCAAACTCTAATCTAATCTCATCTAGCTAATTAGATTAATAAATTAATTAATCGAGTAATATATACACGTGACCGGGCCGAAGGTATCGGCGGCCGGCCCAGAGGCTTAGAGTGGCGTCGGAGTAGTGTTCCGGGCGCCGGGAGCTTAAGCGACAGCTCCTAAGTACTTTATTTACTACGTAACTTCTTTAATTATCGCCTTAATAAATTAGCTATTAATTATATAATAATATATATATCGTTCTAATATATAAAATTACTAATTTTACTACCCTTCTAAAGAAGCAAAATATAATCCACAACCTGCAGTTTGGGACGTCATTGGCAACTGGCGTTAGCTGACACGGCTGCCTAGAACAGACTAGTGTTTGGCCTGGTCTATAAGGCTAGAAACCTGAAGGATTATCGTGAAATGATCACGCTTCAAACTCTTTATAAGCAATAGCATTTCAAAGCCTTCCCGTGCCCAACTTCATCTGTCTTCCTATAATCACTAGAAATCTTCGGTAGGTGCGCTTGATTATTTTGACTATTGTTTCCTAACGGGAGTAGAATATGGAAGTTTACGAACAAAACGAGGCATTCGTCGAAGAGAAGGGAGATCTTGCATTTTCCTACACCAAGATTATACTTAGAGAGGGCGATCAATATTACTATGCGATTACGAGTCGTCGTTACCCCGCCACTTCCAAACCCGATCTACTTAAACTCGACCTTGTCCCGATTCCAACTTCGCAAATCTGGCCGCCACTCCCAAGACAATTTGCACGAGCGCCTGAGCCATTACCTCAGGACTGTTACACGAAGCGACCTAGTCTACTGTATTACGGCGACACCGAGACCTCAACTAAACTGAGTAGTCTCCTGTTAAATGAGGCTAAAGTCTGCGAGATCCTGAGGGCATTTCCCCACCCTAATATTGCTCAATATCTTAGGTGCATAGTCGAGAACGATAGAATCACGGGCCTTTGTTTTGTCAAGTACGGCGTGAATTTGTTAGAAAGAGTAACTAAGGATTCTCGCCCTTTTGATATAGACCTCTATTTGCAGGGTATTCAGCAGGGTATTTGGCACCTTCACAGCTTAGATCTTATTCATTGCGATCTCAACCCGACCAATATCCTAATAGATAGGGACACTCCGGTTATTAGGGACTTCGATTCTTGTCAACGTAAGGGGGAAAAATTGGGTTTTAAGGCTGGGACCAGAGGCTGGACGAGTCAGGATTTTAAGTTTGCAAGGCCTAAGAATGATGAATATAGATTGTTAAAGATTCGAGATTTTCTATTTCAAGGTCGTAAGATGTAAATTGTTAAACGAGATTTACTATTTCAAGTAAAGCATACCAAAAAAAACCTATTAAGATTTTCCTATCTAAGCTACCTAAGTAGTATAGCTAAACCAACCTCAGCGACTAAACATCCTAACTATGTCTGACCGCACACCTTCTGCCTCCATCCTGCTACCCAAGTCTGTAGTTCGGAATAAACCTGACGCTTATTAGCATTTTTCTGAGAATCAAATAAATCACTGTACTTACCCATTCTACTGCTACTAAGCTAGGGGAGGCACGTAGCTAGACGAATACTTGCAAGTTGTTGATCCACAGTTACGTTCCTTATATATATATCTAGATCTATTAGTGCGGTAGCCTGTCTTGAAATCATAATAATTTGTTAGTTCTTTTATTTCAACGGAAGCTATCCTAGTAATAGAGTCAGCAGTGTAACAGTCACCGTAACCATAGTACGAATATAATGAGCGTGTATACTTTCCAAAGGATTTGTATTTGTGTTTGTGTTTTAAAGTGCGCTAGAAAATTTATACTTTTGTATGTTTTGAAGTCACAATGGAGTTCTTCGATCTCAGCAGACTATTCTCCAGCTTTATACCTGTGAAGGGGTTGCCAATTTACTATACCTGATCATGTATGTACATGCACTCACTGTCCGTGGCCATAATCGCTCCTGGACAATCGGCTTACTAGGAGGCAAAAGCTTTTAGTCAACTCTGCGTCGACGTCGACTTCGAGTTCCAGCTTTAAATAGACGATCATTTCGACGCCAGTGCACTGCGCCGAGCCTATTACGAAATCGACAGCGTTCTCTGCTTCAGATGGAGATACAACAATGGTTAGGCATTTATTAGAGGTCGGTATTCATCATTCTCAATAATATATCTCTAATTCAACGCAGCTATAACGATCTGTTGCTGCTATTGTTATAGGCAGATCGAGCAGGTACGGAAGGACATAATATCAAGTATAGGACAGGATATCGAGATATAAACTAAGCCAGGTAGTAACAGAGCTTCTGGACTGTAGAGGAGAATAAGGTGTAAGAATAACAAATATGCTATGGAATTATGAAAGTAGGAAAGTAATAGTAGTAGGTTTAGAACGTTCGGAGATCTTAAAGCGGGGTGCTAATTCTCCAGGCGTCTACACCCCCAGACGCGCTAATGGTTGGGGTCACACGTAGAAGCAAATCGAAGGTGTTGGAAGAATCCTACATGATTCAGGCCCATAGAAACCGTGTTCGAGTTAGGATGTGAAGTAACTTAGATTAGATAGGTGAACCTTCCCAGCCATTTTTCTTCTAGGTGACTTAATGCTAAATAGAGCCAAATCAAATCCTCCAATCACCCTATACGCCTACTGCCAGTCTCGAAGCTTTCGAGCTTGAAAAGAGTGGAGAAATAACCCCGACAACACTTTCCCCAAGTTTATAAGTTGTAATCAGAAGTGGTCATAATCTGGTGCGCCTAATTATGAAGATATGTATATGTTGCGCCGTGCCTATCACGAGAGCATCATAATACTATTAGACAGCATTTTCCGCAGACAGCGATACAACGAATGTCAAGAACTACTTAGAGTCCACCTACATTTTACGCGAGGTGCCTTGAGCTGACGATCGCTGGTGGTGAGGGCCTACCCGATTCCATTTAGCCCTCAACATCGGCAAACCACTTGTGTACCAGCGCTTCACGAGCAGTAATCCTCTTAGCGGGATCAAAACTTGTCATTTGCCCAACTAGATTCATAAAGTCCTCATCGAAGCCCGGCTTCTCAACCTTCCAGAGGCGAAAAGGTTTGCGTCGGTTCTGCTTGTTAAATCCGCTGCGGACCACCGTGAAAATCTCGCACCACGGGCTTCCGGGGCCGAGGTAGCGCAACAGCGCATCGAATGTGTCAGGTTCAGCAAAGTAAGAAAGTTGACGTTCCAGAATGATAGAAAGGGGCTCTATCTTAGGTTCTTCTATCTCTTTGGCAGAGGGTGCAAAGATGACGGTTTGAGAGAGGACATATATACACTAATAGGAAATATTAGTCTTATAACACTATACACTTAAGGGCGATGCGGAGGGAATGACCGCAGCAAACTTACAACTATACCATAAGAAAACATGTCAGAGGGTGAATTCACGGGACCTTGGGCATGAGCCTCAGGGCTGCGCTAGAGCTGATTGCTAACTTGAGATCCTACGATGTCACTACTAGGAGGTACATACGCAGCATCTTCGAGATCAGCAAGCTGAACACTCTTTACAGCGATGCTTTCATCGCCGTTCGTATAGTTAACTAGAATATTGTTTGCTTTGACATCTATTTAGGGTCAGTGCCATTACTATAAGCGGGACTACTCATGGTAGAAGACGTACTCGCATGAACGATATTCTTGTCATACAATGCTGCAAGACTACGAAGAGCATCCCGTAGGATCCGTTTCCTTACAGCGAGTGGTATTTCCTTCTAGGCGAGGCTGAGCAAGTGGTCGGTGGCATAGTCGTATATGAGGATCGATTGCTCGGGGATACTGTCGCGCATGAGTCGGAGATAAGAGCTGCGCTCGTGCGTAATGAGATCTCTCTACATGTCGTAGGCTGGCTCAAACATCGAGGGGGGGACCTCCTTAAGGACAAACTTGTGTCCGTCATCTCTGCTGTGTTTCAAGAACGAAGTAAGCCTGCTACTAGAATGAAGGGGGACAGGGAGTTAATAGAATACTCTATCACGTACGAGGCAAGATAGACTCTCTCTGGTCTATTGTCTTTCTCCTAAAGCACGCAGATAATGATATACTAACGACCAGACTCACTAGCCAGCCTTGAGCCTACAACTGGCTTATTTATCTTGTTTTGTACAGGTACAGGCGTTGAATCGTGAGATTGCATCGTACTTTGCGACTGTACAGGTCCGGTTGAAAGGTAGGATACGATGAGGTGAGGGAGCGGCTGAAACCTTGGAAGCTGGATTGCTCGGTGACGTATTGCATTGAGAGTTATATGGCTTTTAAAGAGTAGTGATGAGGTTTGGAGGAAGAATTAGACGTTAGCATGTCTAACTCCAGGCATTACTAAAGATGATGGGCAGATTGCTAGTGAGACGATTTTTAAAAAAATGCACACAGTATTAAG
Organism: Hymenoscyphus sp. LP001; assembly: GCA_037952655.1. Classification (NCBI taxonomy): domain Eukaryota; kingdom Fungi; phylum Ascomycota; class Leotiomycetes; order Helotiales; family Helotiaceae; genus Hymenoscyphus; species Hymenoscyphus sp. LP001. The sequence goes on along the minus strand of JAPZOX010001477.1, from coordinate 6,433 downwards.
CAAGGTTGGTCGCTAAGCTACGCCGAATGGAAACCGTGCTTGGCGCCTTTCTTGACCGCATGTGCAAATGATGCCAGGGTGGGAAATGAGGAAAGAATAAGGTATAGATACTTCCCAACAGTGCAAAGGAAAATACCAAGCACCTCGTGAAGCTCATTAAAACGTCGTGTGGGGAAAATGATTGGAAAGAATCGTTTATTCTCTAATATTCTTTGGTCTCCCTCGCTTCTTCTGTGGGACTCCTTTTACGGCAGCTCCCCGGATGTTGCGAGGGGGTTGAACATTAAGTTTTCTTTTACGATAGTATGCGTGAAGAGCTTCTGGCGAATTCTCAAGGTCGGATTCTTTCACCCAACTATCGTCCCACTCGACTAGGAATAGTTTGTCCTTACTGCTACTGTCCTCAGAATGATTTAGAATTCTTTTAACACCCCACTCACCTCCTAGCTCTGCTGCAGGGCAGTCCTTCGGATGGTTTCCAGGTCTGGCGACGTATTTCTCGGGTAGGGAAACATGAATTGTGGGATTCAGTTTGAGAGTAGCTGACAACTTAAAGTGGTTTGGGAGATCGTCTACGTGAAGCTCGAGATAGCAAGTCGTGTCATCCCCGATTCTGGTGGATTTAAAAATGCCACGGACAGCCCACTCCTGGTACTCAGCAAATGGCTTAGGCTCCGCTGTGGGAGAGGGGCTCTGGGAGCTTTGTAGAGAACACAATTGCTCATTAGTTTTCGGCGTAGGTTGACACCGGCGCTTGGACTGCGAATTGAGTCTCTTGTGGCGAACGCGATGTGAAAGGATTTTGACACCGGGTGGGGAGGGCAGCTTCAGTCGTTTCGCAGGTCGAAAATCCTCGTTGATGCGGAGGTGGGGTCATACTGTGAGGTTGCATTTGCGCAGTAGAAAGTTACGATGGCGATGGGTCGCAGAGGAAGGTGTAGGCTCGAAGATGTCTCTCTCTTTCTCGTGTTGGGGCAATTTAGCACGCTGACCAGACTTGCCGAAGGCGATATTGGCTGTCTGCTGTAATAATAGTACCAAGTCATCGAGCTTCTTGAACGAGCGCAGGCTTGTCACCTAAAAAGGCTTTCATCAAATTGTGCCTGAAAATCGAGGCCGCAAAGTTGAAGGGCATGTTGTGTAGTTGGCGCTTCGACAACTGTGGCTGAGTGTAGCTAAGCCTGAATTTAACAACCAGAGACACCAAACAAAACCCCTCGAGTTGTCTACCTTGGAACGGATAAAATTGGAAGCACGAAAGGACAGAAGGTTCCAAGAAAGAAGACTTCAATCTGAAAAGGGTTACCGCCCTGGCGAAGCCTCGCCACATTGCCCCCATTGTTCCAAAGACCACCTTACCTAGACACCAACAACACCAGAACAATCGCGCAAGAACATCGCGAACCATTCCAGAACAGATCTGAGAAGACCCTTCTCTCTTCGTACCTTCTCTACGCTTTGGAAAACCAGACGCCAAAACCTGTTGCCGACCCTCAAGTTTCTCCGAAAATCAAGCTGCGCTGCTTGCGACAATAAATGCGAAATCCCTACGCCGTAGAACGCATTGCAGATTCTAGGACGACATGCTCCGTCTTATTCGTTGATATTATTATTAATTTTTTTTAGAAGCCGTCAAAATGGAAGTAGAATTAGGACCGCTGTGCCGGCACCAGACTTTCCAGGGTATCAACGGGTCCCTACATACAGATGACTCGATAGACCACGCCCAGCAGTATACCGACCCTATAGGGAGAAACAATTACGGGAAGTTCCAAAACCCCATCTGCCAGCCTTCTAGAATCTTTGCTGATTTTTATGCTATACAGAGACCCAAATCCGCGCTTGAAAGGCAGCAATCTCGTGAGAACGGACGAATCGCTTGTGAGGGACAAGAGACAAACTGAGCAGGCAACTGGTAGTATTGATAATAATGTGTTCAATGATAGTTGTGCTGGTGGGGGGATCTTGGGTAGGAGCATATTTCGAGAACAAAGGCATCACAGTTTCGTCTCTCTTTTCAACACTCCTCCGTACCCCCTCAACACCCCGACAACTACAACTGCAAAACTTGCGCTTCCCTCAATTACCCTCCCGCGGGGGATTCACATCATTTCTCGGCCTCTCGAGACTCCAATAATTACGAATTCCCCGACTCCCACCCCCCTTAGGACTCCCATCCTTTCTCGGCCCCTCGAGACTTCAATAGTTCCGACTTTTACGATCATAACTCTCACCCCCTTCGCGACTCGATCGACCGAATTTTGACGCCACTTGATTTCGAGCTAGATTCACAATTCCAAGTCGCGAATGACTTTGTTATACAAAGTGGTATTAACCTTGCAGAACCCAGCCGCGCAGAGGGCAGCCCACGCAGCAGCCCACGCACGTTAGGCGTGATGTCAGGCGTCCCCTACACCTCTAAACGCGTCGAATGCCCACCGTTCTCCGAGGGAACCCAACTTCACCTAAACCACACATCTCTTCCCCAGTCGACGAATCAATCTGAGCCTCCACAAGAGCCACTCGTCTTACCTTCTTTCGGACCTCCATCGCTGCCACCGCGTCGAGATAGCATCTCCTTTCCATTGAACCTTGATAAAAGTACACAGGTAAGCATTTCCAATCTTTCTCTTATGAGTAAATAAATGACAAAAATATAGGCTCTCACAATAGACAATCTCTCAAAACTGAGAAAGCAATGATTGACGAAACCTGCAACGCGTTCCCGAGCTGCTTCAGTTCCATCTCGCCTTCCGGATTCTATACTTCTGCCCTAGTATTGTCCAGAGTTTTTACAAGCAATAGCACACATTACGAGCACCCGTGGAACGCCTTCTCAAACATCTGCCACCACTTCTTCAGTTAAGACAGATGACAACGCATACTTGATCCACAATGGATTATATGACGAGGATGTTAGAAACAAATTATACCATTCTCCAGCAATGCTTCCCTTCAAGAATTACACCGAGGATATTTTCAAAGTAGATATATATAAGGATATGACGTCGAGTTCTGCAACAAAAGCCCGAAAAGGCCTCGACGACGGAAGAGATATTAACGAATACACAATGGTTTCTGAAGCCTGGAGTAAATTAGTTCTGGAAGAACGCATACTTCGACACCCAAGTAACGGCAACGACTCTCGTACATTGTTCGACGATAACCTTGCCAAACAAGTTGACCAATTATACGTCAACAATGCTGAGGTAGTCCTGAAGTATCCCGAGAACAGATGGCCTGACCGCCCAGCCAAACCTAGCTTAAAAACCCCAAAGCCTGATACTGTAATTGGGTATCGACGCGACCATTTCAAAGGCCACGCTTACAAGGTGATCAATTATCAAAATGTTAAGAAGTGGGTACACGCAGCAAAAGTTGTTCTCCTATTCATACACGAGGAGTGGAAATTGAACAATGATCAAGAGGGAGTAGCACAGATACAAAATCGAAGAGCTTGTGGTATCGGAAGCAATTGCAGGTACGCATTCATGGATTTTCTCCTAGACAGAGTAGATCGAGAAGGAGAGTCTCCTGTCCCCGAGTTACCCCATGACTTTTTATACACCATCAATTTTGGTGTTTTCGTGACATTAGAGATGGCCAAAATATCGGTCCATTAGAAAGGAGACAATGCTAGAGCTGCTTACGAGGGGCCTAGAAAAAAGGCAGACCTACCTGTTTTTCATAAAGCATATCTCTTTACATTCGACCTTTGTACTAAGAGTAGTCTTCGAGACTTTCGACGAAGATATCTCCAAATTTTACATTAGGGCGCTTACGAATTCCTGCCATTTATTGATGATCTTATATCTCGAGTTCCTGAAGCAGTCGTTGCCCATGTTCTCCCCACCACTCGGAAGCGATCTAGAAAGGATGTATCATCAACTTCGGCATCTGCACCATTACCTACATCTACGCCTATATCTATGTCAGAGTTGGAGAATGTTTTCACTGAACGAACACCGAAGAGGTCTAGCACAGCTAATCCAGCAATGCAAATGCCTATTCCTAGTACCCCAAGTACCCTAACATTTTCTAATACCCCAACAAATCCTGCTGCCCTAACACCAATCCTAATACGTGAGCGTGGCAGACTTCGCGCGAATGCTGGTGAAGAAGCAAGAATGTATACAGGGGCTATTAGTCTATGAGTTTTCCGCTCTTCATCTTTTCCGGCTCGCTGTTTTACAAGGGGATTTAGAGAGGGTTTGCAAGGGGCGAATTTTACGAGGAGACATTGCCAATGTGATTTGAACTCGGGATAGGGCAGTTTTCAATAATATCTGTACTACAGAAGGGTATGCTTTTTCTACTCCTTACAAAGCTGTAAAAGGAGAGCTACCAGTCAATAGATTTGCTTGTTAGGGAGGTTTTTAATATTATCTCTTCTATGGTTTCTTCTTACAGAATTACACCAGGAGAGCTGCTAGTTGGCGGCTTACTCGTATAGGAATCAACAATATTTGATTATTCATTGTCCTCGGTGAAAGTGGGATACTTTCCACGTCGTTAAAAGCCCGACTTTCAATCCAATAACCAAGAGTTCAAGACCCTACAGCCCCATTCCTTCTTCTTGATCAGAGATGTTTAGAGGTACTTGCAGCGCTCTCCAGTTCCACCTGCCACGGTGAGCAGGAGTCCACGAGCTTTCCCCCTCATAGACTTGCAAGAAAGTAATTTAAGAATTCCGTCGTACACGTGTAGTGAATAAGTCCTCATATTAGGACTTCAAAAATAACCTTCTCTGTCTGGTATAACAGGTTTGCTACAGCTTTGATTGAAGCCACCAATTTTTTGTTCCTATTGTTGCTGGGGATACCTCGATTAATCTATCGTAAGTCTTGCCCGATAGCTTACCTAATAGTTTACCTAATGGCTTACTCAATGGCTTACTCAATAGCTCACTCAGCCCCCTTCTTTCCCAGCAATATTCTTTTCGAAGCTATAACTTTGTAAAACTTAGTAAGACAAGATTAAGGAGTTTCCTAAGAGCTTCTTCTTATCGTAAAGGCTACCAGCAGGTTTCTGACCTGCTAAGCGTGTTTAATAAAGGTTAGGATCGAAAGTATGACCTATTTACATTTCCTGTTTCACTCGAGTTTTGCCTATCACCCTAACACCCAGCAGAATCCCGGCATACCTCTTGCACCACGATCAACTTTCCCAAAACCACTGGCTTGCTGCTGCGGTAAGTCGACAAGTAAGCTACGGCAAGTTTGCGCAACAATCAACTCAAGCAATTTAATTGCTAGACTTTCGCCAAACCTCCAACATTCTACCAGCAGCCGAAATACCACAACACGCGACACTGCAAGCATGGTTGCAGACTACTTGACTGCTAATAAAGCTTCGCTAAGACTGATCACAATACAAAACTTCAGGTCTTTATATCGCTTTATTGATCTGAACGATTCTCGTAGCAGAAAGAGAGAGGAGTATAATAGCGAGGTAAGTTTTGAATTATCACGGTTTAATCTACTTAAAAGTAACCAACGTCGACATCTGGGATTAGGTTATATTCAGAGACTCAGATGACGAGGGAGAAGTAGTTTCGAAGCAAACGACTGTTACTTACCTAGATAGGTCTAGAGCAGCTTATTTGATATCGGAATCTCGACATAAGCAATTTCCATTTCCATCTTTGGACCTAAGCTGTGGGTAAGCCAGACCTGAGCCAGGCTGAGCAAGCGAGCCAAGGAGGTGATGGGCTCCTCGGCTACGACTGCCGCCGGCTAAAATTGGAAAGAGTAAGGCAGGGGTGCTTTCGGGCCCGATTCTGGATCCCTGTTCGCAAGAGCCGCACCAAACGACTTACGGAGGACGCGGTCAAAAGTATGGAGAATACAGGGCAGTGCACTGTAGGGGTGCCCTGAACGGTGGTAGGTGCCCTGAAGCCACTTTCCAGTCATTCCAGGGGTCATTTTGTCAGTGCTTTTTTGAGGCTATTCACACTAATTATATACTCCCAGCTTCTCTTTACCCTTTAACCTGCCTTCTCTATACTCATTACCCCCTTCTAGCTTAATAATCTCTTCAACATGCCTTGGAATACGCTCAATCCAAGCTTGTATCTTCTCCTAGGGCATGTCTTCCCAGTACTTAATCCATGCCTCTTTTAATACTTTCTCAGTATTAATAGAGCCCCCTTTTGTTGTTTCTCTCTTCATCCAGTACCAAGTTGGCTCTATAGCGTTGAGATCGGGAGAGTCTCCTAGCCAAAGAAGCTTACGTATAGCATACATGCTAAAGACCTTCTCTTGCTCTTGGTAAGCATGAGCGGGGGCATTGTCTTCTTATACCAAAGTCCTTGGCCGGCTATCCTTACACTTCTGCGCAAAAGGAAGAAGTAAAGGACGTAGAATCTTCTCTTGATATCTGTTACAATGCTGCACTTCAGAGGACAAGAGTAAAAGACTTGAATTCCATACCT
>JAPZOX010001476.1:0-11443 GCA_037952655.1 Hymenoscyphus sp. LP001 | reverse complement strand
CCAAGGAAAAGTGCGCCAGGTCCTGATATGCGCCAGGTCCTGATAAACCACGTTATATAAATACTAATATTTATCTAGCTTAAAAATAACACTTCTAAATTCTAATCTACCTACTAATAAGGCTATAATTAGTCTAAAAAGCTAGAGCCTTTATCTAGAAGAAGAGACTAAAGAAGAAAGAAAGAAGAGAGAAAAGAAGGATAAAGATATAGACTTTAAAGATAACTACTTTATACTTTAGTTATTTAGTTCTATTTATAGTATACTACTTAGAGTACTACTCTACTCTACTTAACTGAAATTTAAGTACTACTCTACTCTACTCTACTTATACTACTCTGAGTACTACTTAAGTACCTGAGTATTCCTTACTTACACTGTTTAAATCTCAGTTTAGACTAGAAAGAATTTAGTTTATAAGAATATATAACTAAGATATTTCTTAGAATCTTCTAGTTCTTTTGATATTTATAAGCTATAAAAGCTTCTAGTACTTATTATAGAAGTATATATAGCTTAATACTATTCTTATAACTAGAAACTAAGTTGAATTTAAGTCTTTTATTTATACTTATACTCTAATTCTATAGAAACGTAATCTAATAGTTATTTTATCTATTCTACGTTTATCTAACTAACTACTTTATATCTTACTCTATAGATACTCTATAATCTACTTTATATTTTGCTTTATTTCTTTTATAATATTAGATATAAAAGATTAAAAGAACTAGAAAAGTCTAATATATAATTTTTAGTACTAGATATAAAAGATTAAAAATACTAAGAAAGTCTAATTTATAATATTTAATATTAGATATAAAATAGAATAAGATAGTTAGATAGATATAGTATCTACTTTCTCTCTAGTATTAGAAAAATTAAGAACCTAGATCTTATCTAAGATCTAGTCTTAAAGTAGTTATACTATATAATAAGAACTATAGTCTAGAAGAGCTAGTTTAACATAGTCTATATACTTAAAATAGGTTAGTAGCTATTCTAAAAGAAAGAAAGAGTAATATAATTCGTAATAGACTAATATAAGAATATATGAAAACCTTTAAACTAATTAATTTACTAAAAGGAAGTACTATAATCTCTCTAGGCTAGTGTAGGATATTCCTGTGGTTAAAAAGACATTATCAGATATTATCTAGTGTAGCTTCATAAGATGGCGAAGGAATAATGAATTGACGTCTTTCATTCCAATGTATTCTAATTTCCCAAACCCCATCATGCATTTCATGATCATTAAGAGCAATCCAAGAACAGATTGAAAAAACTCCAGTAACGGGGCACTACCCAAACACTAGAAGTATGAAACTAACAAAATAAAGCTGAAAAGAAAAGTCTCAAGCCTCACAAGAACTAGCATCCAAGAACCACCACTACAAGTAACAGCTTTTATTCATCTCAGCATCTATCCCCATTCCTTTACATGTTCCTCCCATTGTATCCAATCCAATCCATCCATCCACACCCCAAAAACCCCACGCCCAAAACTAAATACAAGAAAGCGACAGTAATCTATCCTACCACTTTACCAATCTCTATACCCCCCAACACACTTTTTATTCTCCACCCATCAAGGTTGCCCTCGACTTTCCTTCTCAAATAAAAATTGTTACATAAAAACCCCCTCTTCCTGAGAAAAAAGCCCCCCCTAAAAACAATATGCGTACGCCCCTATAATTCCCCAAAAATCGCCAGTAAAAACAAACACCCTCACTCCGCTAAACAAGAAATCAAAAGCATCACCTCTCCGGACTCCCAATCCTCTCAATCTTCTCCACAATCTCCCCTACGCGTCCCACCCTCGACTTCCCCTTTGGACTCCCCGTAGGCGTGACCGTCTCAACAGTCCCCAAAGTCCCAACCTTCAAATCCCCCTTCTCATCCTCGCCCATGCTCAACAACGGAGTCATAGGAGGAATAGTAACCTTCTTCCCATCCTCACTCTTCATACTCCCCGCTCTAGACTTAATACTACCAACTTCACTCTTATCCTCCTCCACGCCTCCATTAACAACTCGTAACTTCTCTTTGGGGACAGTAAACATAACCTGCACAACCCGGTTCTCAACCGCGCGCTCGATATCCCAATCTTCGTCATCGTCGTAGGTACTATTTCGATTTCCATTCTGGGATATGAGTCCATCTCGTACAGAACCTTCACCAGTAAAAGTGTTAGATCTCGTTGAAGTCCCGCCACCGCGCATATGCAAATCATCCCCGCTATCTTCCCAATCGCCCTTCCCCTGTTTACGCCGCCACAAAGTAGCCGAAGCACTAACAGCCCTTCTCGGCTGATTATCAGAATAAGCACCCTGATCAGCACGAACAGGGCTAGGTTCCCGACTCATATCACTAGGTAAAGAAGGCGAACTCTCACTCGGAGCTTCAACACCGATGGCACGTCGGAGACTACCTAGCCACCCAGTTTGTCCCCTTCTCAAACCCCTTGGAGGCTTACTCTTTGAAGGACTCCCAGGTTCGTTGTGAGCAGAGTGAGGAGGTGAGTCGTCTCGGCCGTAATTATCATCTGGTCTTGGAAGTAGGGTCTCCCCCTCAGCTTGGAGGATAGGGAAACTAGTTCTTGCAGTGTTGAAACTTGCTCCGCTTCCTGCGGAGCGAGGGGGGTTGTATTGTTGACGTTGGAGATTATTGTCGAATCCTGAACTCATGGTTGGGGTATCTGCTGTGACGGCTGAGGAGAAGGGGTTCATAGTTGTTGCTATGAAACCTCGCAAAGAGTTATTTCTCGATCGACCGGAGCCAGAACCTGAACGTGACATGGAGGATACACCACTTCGCTCGCTGAGATTGCTTGCTGTACGTCCGCTGTCTTCTTCGCCAGAAACTGAGCTGACGCTGTGGCTACCCACGATGAGTTGTGCTCTTCGAGTAGGAGAGATCCGTCCAGCACCGGAATGTGTTTGGGTTTGAGCATTGAGAAGAGCATCTGCTGCTGCCCAATCCGAAACCCATTCCTGGATTTCTCGTTCTCGCTCTCGAGCTGGACTTTCGAGCTCAGAAGCACTGACGCTCCGATTGGTCCCTCTCCGAACAATAGACGAACCTTGAGTTGGCGCATCTTTGAAAGTATCCGAGTATCTCTTCTCGCCTGACTCTCCCATTGGATCGCCCATGGCAACCGCCAGGCCAACATGTGGATTCTGAGCGCTTCCACGAGCATGATCATCTTCATCAGCTTCGTAAATTGGATGTATCGGTCCCGCAGTTCCAAGACTATTCGTTCGCCCATGACCGCCACCATTATTCATATCGAAGTTTGGCGTAAGTTGGTAAGCACCTCTCGCATTTCTAGAATGCAAAGGCTTTCTTGTAATTTGTTTAGGCGGAGATGGGACTCTTCCATTGTCCCCCATAGTGTGCAAGTTTTCATAACCAGCCACAGCACTTGTAGAATCGTAGAGAACGTGGTCCCGATCGTTGTGGGCGTTCCATCCACCATTGGACCATGGGAAGCTCATCCCTCTCTCGCCCATCTCGCCATTCGGATTTTGATAACCATTGTTTGACCGGGCAGCGAGAGCGCCGAGATCTCGTTCACGATCCTCCTCCCGCTTCCTCTTCAGTCTTCGGTTATAACAGAAATAAAGCGCAAGTGCCAAAATGATTGCAGCAAGACCAAGTCCCAATCCGGCTCCCAGACCAATCTTCGTAACCTTTGAAAGTCCCGATCCAGATTTCTCTGTCTCTGCAGCAAGAGCAGCCACGTATGAAGGATTCGTGTAGGATGTTACCCATTGCATGCTAGTTGCGTTGAAGAACATAGCACCAGATGTCGTAACATCTCTTTTGGAAGTCGTCGAAGTCGAAATATTATACCCACCAAGTACCATCATGACATTTCCGGGCAGCATTACGGCGCCATGCCCATAAACGCCAGAACCAGATGGTTGAACACTCGGTATTGTCCATTTCCAATCCCCCTTCCCTCCAAAGCCTGCCCCAATATTCAATACCGCAAGTTGAGGATCAGCAGCCTGACCTGTATTCCCAACCCAGCCTCCCAAAACAATTATTTGCGATCCATCTTCTGACAACACAGCCGTATGCCCAGATCTGCTATCCACCGTAGTCGCAGTGCTTCTGATTGCCAATTCGGTATTTCCATTCGCAGCAGAATCTGGCGATTTGACCGTAACAAAACTCCAGCTCTCTTCTGGGAGATTCCACAAGGCAACTTGACTTGTATTCAGAAAAGCAGATTTCGTATGTCCCCCAAATAACACATAACTCCTCTGTTGTGTCATAACACCAGAATTATTCGAGTACGTTGGAGCAAGACCCGAAATCGTAAAGCCCGCTTCAGCGATCGGTGGTCCTCTGCTAGTGAGGAGTTCGAGGGATAGGACCGAATTCGAGGAAGGTGTTGTTGCAGCAAGTCGAATCATGGCATTCGAATAATTGGCAGCCGTCTGCCATGTTGCTGCAGTTGCGCCAGATGTTGGACACATGCCACCGAAGTTGTAGATTTTCGACTGCGAGGCATTGGCATTAACTAGAGACGAAAAGGTAAATCCGCTTGAGAGAAAGCCTGGTCCTGTAGCTGATACTACTTCGCTGGCGACCTTTGTATCTTGTCGCGCCCATGTTCCATTGCCAATTGCGCTCTCGTTTGAAGGTGTGAACCGCCATAGTTGCGCATTGCTGGAGTTCGAACACGACCCGGCATAGACAGATATCTCGTTGGCGGAGGATATCGATGGTAGGAACGCGGCGGTGTTATCGCTGGTAAATGGCAGATTGGGAGTGAGCGCACTTAGTGACAGATTCGAGGTCCAAAGATTCGAGGATATGTTGAAAGAGACAAGCTGGTGAGTAGAATCGGAACCAGAAGTTGGCACAAATGCATATGCGATGCCACTGTCCTTCGAAGGCGTTTGCGAAAGTAGAATGGATGTAGGATTATATGGCAACGACGAAGATTGAGAGAGGACAACGGTAATGATTGAGGATACCCAGGCCCATACCAGGGAAGTGACGTGGTACCTCATCGTTTGCAAAGGTCGAGAATTAACAGGCGTAATATGAAATGGAAGGACCTGCTGCGATCGCTTACATCGTCGAAGACGTTGTGTTCCAGTGTAATTTCGCGAGATCGGGAGGGGACATCCAAGGCAGAGCACCGCTCATACACTCGAGATGCGACTGGGAATACGAACAACTTCTCGACCAGAGATCTGCTAACTGAAGCTTGGGATTGAAGGATACTTGCAGAAAGAGGAGGCCACAATAGAGACCTGCGCAAGGTAGTAAACACACGAGCCAACCGTTCCTCTCGAAAGCTGTTGGTGTAGCCAATCACGGAAATATTGGAAGTCTGGATGCGTCTTTTGAGGCGCATTGTTGATCACTAGAAAGGGGCCCAGCAACCGGGGGTTGCTATGGGACCACCAACATCGGTTTCTGCGCCGAGTGAATCTGTATGAATATGTGATGAATATCCATCCACATGGGCAGGCGTTGTTGTTTCGTCGTACGCAACCCTGCAATTGATCATATTCAAAGATGCCATTTCACTTGAACCAGATGGAAAGTCGTTACTGGAATCGCAATTCGAATTTTTTTTTGTTTTCACCCCACCAAAGCTCCCCCCACCTGAACCGTGGGGTAGCTGCAGCCAGCCCGGAAGCTATTCCGAAATCCCCCCCGAAAAGAAGCTTCTAACTTTTTAAGTGACAGAAATGTTGACTATCCAAACGACAATCAGTATTTTTCCCGGTTCGAGTTTTGCGGAGAGCATGAGAGATGAAGAAGTCAAGTATGAAAAGAGCCTACTAACCAGTTTGCGTTTTCCTAATCCCCTGAATAGGAAACATCGATTCCCGGCTGCCATCCGATTCCTGACTCTTCCCCCTCTTATGTTTCGGCGGTTCAACGCTGTTTGTCGCAATATGGACATCATACTTACTATCCTTCTTCCCAGCCGTCGTACCGGACATATTACTCATCGCAATCCCTTCATCCTGCTTATAATATTTATGCGATCTTCCACCAACATCATGCGACGACACTCCAGTTCGTCTTGAACGATATCCCTGCGAGGATTCGAGGAGACTCTTGAAAAGAGGTCGTAAAGATGGAAGTGACGCGGCGAGGATACCGACGTAAAGCTCGATGCTGTTCCAGATGAAATATGTGGCATCGCGGGTTGCGTCCGGGGTCTCGAGAACTTTGGTCTGGAGAATGGTTTTGTAGATTGCGCAGACACAAGCACTACATGCTGTGTAAGGAAAGTGATTGGAATTGTAGAGAGATGAAAGATTGTGCTTACAAGAGGCCTAGACTCAGAATAACTACTAACGAGATCTTGGTTTTTTTGTTGACTTGAAGAGTTATGACCATTGGAATAGGCAAGCATGCTAGAAGTACATCTGTAATAATATTTATACCTGTCATGTCAGTGGAATCTTTTTTTCGGGGAAGCATTAGTAGGCTTACAGCTGTTGAACAGGCCCTAAGATTCATGTCAGTGTTCAGTATAATCCTGGTGGGAGGAAGGAAAACCCACAATGGCTGTAAATGTACTCAAACTAAAACATTTGGCAGTTGGTATCAAAGAATAATCCCAGCTGGCTTCAATTGGTAAGCATGAGAAAATGAGTGTCTAGAGGAACAGTTTAGCAAATGCATGAGGTTCGGGGAACCCAATTCCAACTCACTCCAGCACTTGCAAGCGTAAACGCTATCAGAAAAGCTATAAATTTATTGTAAGTGAGAGAATTACACGATTGTAGGGGCTCAACTTACCTATGAGACACCATAGAAAGTTCTTGTATTTCTTATTCGGAACCAAGCGCAACAAAAAGAAGGAAATTGATATTTTGACAAGCGAAATGCCAACGGTGACGATGAGCGAATAGTACTATTCATAAGAATGTAAGCAACTATTCCAAATCTAAAGACTGCGACAGAAATTCCTAAATCTGCCTTTCAGTTAGGGATTCTCAAGTGTTCTTACAAATTGCCAGTGCCGTTGAATGGTCGCATCAGCCACTGAAATGCTGTTTGCATGCATTCCGATTCCGTGTCGAGTCTCTCCAATAAAGCAGATAAAGACGGTTACCCCACAAGCCATCGCCGCCATCATTACCCAGTCATCCGCTCCCGTTGTCTTGAGCATGACACTCCGAACATAAAATCTCGCCAACACAACTATCAACGTAAGTGTTGCGAAGAAGCCAGTGATGGCAAGGATTTTGGGAGCGTTGGTCGATTTATCGGTGTTCAGACCAGTTACTGGATCCAGAACAACAGCATGGCCGTCTGCCTCTTGATTCCTGTTCAAGCTGGCAAAGACCATTCGTGTAGTCAAATCAAGGTTGTCATTATCGGCCCATTTTGCCCAATATCCAGTCCAGCTTGGTGGTGGCATGTCGAGATACAGAAGTTTTCGTTATGGCGTTTCTATGTTTAGCACATCTGTCCAGATATAGTCGGGAATTGGTATAGTAACATATTTCAAGAAGAGTTGCATTGAAGTGGAAGATCATGACAACCAAAAGGCCGATGTTGCGAGGAAGGGACCGCGAAGGTTGTTCGAGATGGCTTCTACAGGACTTCCATCATGGCATATGCCTGCACGGGAGAGAGTCTTGCAACCGCTAATGCATCGAAAACTGAGCAGCTTCGGAACTAACCTCCAAGAGGAGGTCGCGGGAGTTAAGATGAAAAAAATACTGGTAGCCATCCTTTTGAAACTGCCCATATCATTCGACTCTAATCTCTCCCTTTGCGTCGAATTGAATTTCATTTCGAGCAGCCTAACTCATATTCCTCGTAAGAAATCATTGGGTAGAGGGATTTAAGGCTAACGACTTGGAAATGAAACAGACTATTACCTAAACACACACTACGAACTTGATCGAGATAAAGACTAAGCTTACTCTCTCAGATACAATTCCATCAACAATCCGATCATTGTATATCTCGTTTCATCTCCGAAGATCAGAATTAGAACAGTGATTTCCGCGTAATGTAATGTTTGAATAGTGAAGGGATCGATAACGGACGAGGGGAAGAGCGGCTCCGAATTGCTCGAGAAGGTATATAAGCAGGGATATTCCCCGCAAGAGCAACGGGAAGTCGAGAAGAAGATAAAACCGACTAAAAAGTGGATGTTTGGCTTCACTCGAGAGACAGAAATCAAGAAACAGAAAAGTCCACAGGAATTTGAACACCCACCAGTCATCACGGTAAAAGCTACCAGGAATCACCTAGTAGATTGGGTCGTCGTTGGACGTGCTGTACACGAAGGATCGAACTTTCCAATCGGATCCCATAAAATGCTCTCCAAGTAACTAATGATATGAATTTGATACTAACTTTAGCTGAATAACGTTGTGTAAAGTTTTCGTAGATTGGGTATGAGGTAGGTACACTGAAAAGGATGATAGCGGAAGAACAGACCCAAGGGACCAGAATAGTTGCAAGCCGCTTGGCAAGATACAGAAGATGAACAATTGGCAAGAAGCAAATCATCTGGAATATACGAGGAAAAGTAGAAACAAGCTGCGATCTATCAACTCTATTCTTCATCCCGAGACCACGAGGTGATCGACGGTTTTGAGCAAGCTGACTGGATTATCAGTCTTCTCTCTCTGCACGAACCATCGTAGAATTAATAGACCACATATTACTCTCAAGACAAGCGATTGAGATCTCGGCGATGGTTGAGTCCTAATCATCTCTCTCGGCATTTCACCGTGAGATTTGAAACGTACTCGGTGTTTGTCATTTCGAGGCGAGCGAGGGTGAGACGTGGCGAAATGGAGAAGGAGTGTCCATGCCAATAACATCAGGCCATTCGTTGACCCAGGATTGAAAACCCGTTTTCGTTTGTGAAGGCTGTCATGTACGTATGTACGTATGTGGGCGTTGAGTTGAGGAGTTGAGGAGAGAAGGTTTCAGAGGAAGTTGGTCAGATCAGATGAATTGGCGATGTGCACGTGCCTCAGCGCGTCGCGATCCGAATAGAAGTCTCCACCCCGCACTGGGAATACCTTCAACTTTCCAATACAACGATACCAACCCTCTAAAAGTTCTCCTACCTACAAACTCAGCATATTCAAACTCAACAGGGCAGCAACAAATAGGAGAAAGGCGCCCCAGAATATCTCGAGTAGCAGACCTCTAATCATCAACATGTCAAAACTGCAAAGCTTCCAATTCACAACTCCCGCTTTTCCCGATGGCCCCCCATCTGAAGAGCGCCCCTTGACCAACCCCCTAGAACTTCTGCTAAACCGCCACCCTTCAGGGAACAATTTCACCAACCCCAACTTCCTCCTCATCCACGCTCGCGCGAATCCCTTTGACGAATACCAAGATCCCATGTTTGCCCTCCTCACGGCAAGCTCGGACGAGACCGTTCGATACTTGGAAGACTCCTTGAAGAAGACGTTTTGGATGAAGACATACTCGGAGAATAAGGGCATATTGGAGCAGTTGGAGAAACAAAACATTCTGAGGAGGACAGGAGAAGAGTTGGATCAGGGATTCGTTACTTTAGTTGGTGTAGAAACTGTCTTGACCAGAGGACAATGGTCGGAGAGTTGCCATGGATGCGGTAGACGAGAACAGCTCGATGATAGGAAGCCCAGAATGCTGCGTTGTGCAAAGTGCAAGGACCGCTATTATTGCAATAAGAAGTGTCAGACCAGTCAGTATTTCTTTTATTGCCAACGACGGCCGGTTGCTCATAAGAATTTGCAGAAGGATGGCCGTCCCACAAGGAAGACTGCAAGAGAATCTGTAGGGTCCTTGCTCTGTGAGTCCTCGTGGATGTGACCACACGCCGGATTTCCCGCTTCCTACGATGTATGGATTTGACTTCGGATCACACTGCGGCTGCTATTCTACTGTGCCCAGAGTTTGTTGAGGTTTGTGTTTATCATGGAAGGCCTCTTGGTTTACTGGATTACTTGGGCAATTTCCCCATATTTATGGGCGAATAATGAGAAGACTAGGCCTCTCTGCCCAAGACATCCCATTGATTTTTCACTCCATTCCATCCAGGCGTTTACTTTTTTTCAAGTGCTACTATTTCATATTCCTCCGTGTATCTGCCTTTGCAAAATTTGATACTCATCCATATTGGTGAAGTCCATCAAAGTGGCTCGGTGTTCAGAGCATAGCCCATCTTGGCAATTGAATTTATTTCAGCGCTCACTGTACCTAATATTTCAAACTCTACTCCAACCCTCTTTACAGTATGGCAAAAAGAGGGGGCAAGAAGACTGATAGAGACTTTATGGAGGCTCTGGTCCGCGAGTCTCGTATGAAATCTTTCCCTCCCCAAGATGTCCCCTTCGTACAAAAAGAAAATAGCAGATACGTACGTAGAAGCGAACTTCATTTTGCCAAAAATTCCGGGGAACCCACAAATCATAAAGATCATGATACGGCATGAAGATGCGAAGAAGAGTACAGTGGCAGTGGTAGAAGGAGATACCACCCGAGCGTTCATAGATGCTCTAGCAGACAATCGTCCGGGTTTCGCAGGCTCAGCTGCGGATAAGAGGAGAGAGGGGCTTTTCAAAGAGAATTGTTTTAATGCTTTGAATTCTAGCCGTTGGGATGATTGGCTGTTAGGTGTCGGATGGGGTTTGAATGGGGGTTTAAAATGAGAGGTTTTGAGTTGAAAATGACTTTTGGTTGGGGAGTAAAGATTTTTCTCATTCTTCATGATTTGTTGTCCTTGATTATATTTCAAAAACCACCATAATAACACTGGAAGGCCGTACCAAAAGGAGACCTTGTCTCCTTCCACGCTATACTAAATTAAAGCTTTCCTGAATCTTCCTCTATCCAGGAAAGATTCCTCCGTGATAAATTATTGAATTTATCGGTCAGTAAGTACAGGTATAGCGGGTTGAAATGAAAGCGAGTAATACAGGTACAAATGAAATTCAGTCAAACCATTTGTCGAGTTCGGAGGGGGGCTGAGCCGACATAACCCTAGCAACTCCGTAAGAACTTAGTGAATACTACCATTCGAATCTATTCACTTCTCCGTCCTCGCTAGACCTTGGTCTCCCAGGCGACCGCCACCTAGCAAACCTGGAATATTCACCCTCCCAACTTGGTAAATTACTAATACTTCCCCAAAAGAACCATCCACCAGGGGGTGTCAGAAATCGTGAGACAGTTTAGCGAAATTAGAGGGTGGTCATAGCGCACAACACCATAAACCCTTGTCATAGTAAATAAACCTTTAATCTCTATACAATGGCTCCTAGTACTCGAAATACCGACCGCCCAGAGGCTCCCCAGACCCCTCCGAGGCCCTTTATTCATGGCGAAAGCACTACTACCAAAAAAACCCGATTTTACGAGGCATACGATAAGCTGTTACGATAATGAGTCTATGCGCGCCATTGCACGATCCAAGAATGTCGATAAATCTACT
>JAPZOX010001475.1:0-11446 GCA_037952655.1 Hymenoscyphus sp. LP001 | reverse complement strand
CGATATCTCCTTAAGTGGCTTGATATAACAGATATCACCGTACCTATCAACAATAAGTATATACAAAAGTCAAGAAAACAAAAAAAAATACCTGGGAGGTCGTCGCTATCACGGTAGCTAGCTTGAATCACACCACCGTGCTGTGGTCCGTCCGAAACTCTGTTGTCGGCTTGCTGGAACTCTTGGTACCCTGAAAAAAGGTTACTTTCAAGATTCTTGCTACTAACGTTTTATTGTCTTACCAGAATCCTGTTGAGGATAGGTTGGGCCCCCGTAGTAAATGGTCGTTGAGTAAGCGTTAGCTGCATTATCATATGTAGAGTATGAATTTTCGTAGCCTTGCGATTGTTGATACGAATTCGACAGTCCATTGTTATTGACTCCATGGCAGCAACCATTTGAAGTATGTTGATCGGAAGAGCACAAATTATTCACAATCGTTTGTCTAGGTTCACGATAAGTTCCGGCCGTGTTTTGGAAAGTTGTCGGATAGGACTGGTGTTGGTACATGTTGGAGACGTCTAATCCTAAGATGGTAATTGATACACTGGTTAGTATAAACTCATTTGTTTGATTCTTGAAGCATCTTACTTGATGTTGAATTTGCTCGGTTCAACGCTGGAGAAATCGTTGCATCAGGAAATTTGTGTGGTCGGATATCTTTATTGGTCTTGTATCTCAGTTCATAATTCCTTGGTTTTGTGTATGTGTACTCCACTATGTGTTATATGTTATTAGGAGTCGAGCTCTTATGCATAAGTATAGAATGTGCCTACTTTGACCATTTGGACGCTTTATCCAACAATACCATATCGCTTTTTCTGAATTCTAAATCCACTCTGACCATTTTGGTGAGAGCGGGGTTGAACTTCTTTTTGCTACGCCATGCTTGTTGGAATTCCATAATTTCAACACAGATTGATTAAAACAACTGCGGAGGGAGTCGCTAAATGTCTTTAGTATTTGAACAATAATCAAAGTAAGGTATATAAAATAAAATAGAGAGATAAGGGGAAAGGATGAGTGAAGAAAACTAACATGGCGCCGATAGCAACCCTACCTATGGTATTCGGTTCGTAGTAAGTTTCAGTCTTCTCAACCTCTTTCCAAATTTTTGCAAGTCGTTTTGCTTCTGCCATATCTTTTCTTTCCAACTCTATTCTCTCCGCATCTTCTTTTGACTGCAACTCTTCTGCTAGTGCCTCCGATTTCCTTTCTAACACCTCCATCTCGGTTACCGCTTCTCTTTCTTTTACTCGCAGCTCTTCTCCTACTGCTGGTACTTTGTTTTCAGATCCCACTCTCTCAAGCTCCTTTTTTCTCGCCTTATCTTCTTCTTCTTCGTCTTTTTTTTCAGACTCGGCTCTCCCCACGGCTTCCTTTTTTACTTCTGGCCTCTTAAACTGTTCTCCCTTACCCTTATCATTCTTTTCTTTCGCCTTGGTTTTTGAATCTTCTTTCTCCTGTTCCTTCCATTCCCTCTCAACTTTACTAATTCTTGCTCTCTGCGCTATCGTCGCCTCGAAATTTGCTTCTTCGTGAGCGCCTCTTGTTGTGTCCTTTACGACAAGCATTCCAATTTGAATAGCGTTGGGTCGCCTACTTGGGTCAAAAGATAAGCATCGTAATAGAATGTTATCAAGCTCTTTCGAATACATGGAAGGGAGGGAGGGTATCTTCTGCTCTGGAGAGTCTCGCCTGTATTGGTAGGGGAGTTCGAAGGTGCAAAGCTCGTACATAGTCACTATGCAAGGGATGTTAATAAGGTTTCACCAAGCCATGAGATGCAACGTTTCCACTTATAGGCAAAGGAATAAACATCACATTCGGGTTTCCGGCAGATTGACGAACTCTCTCTGTTTATTTCCTACACGAAGTTCGTCAACAAGGACCTTGGCCACAAATAACTCCAAGTACTCACAGGGGGTGTGTAGACGCGAGTTCCAACGTACGAAACTACCTTTGAGCTTGCTATTGCTTCGACACTTAGTCCAAAGTCGGCAAGCTTGACTGAATTCTGGGCAGTTTTGGAACTAGAGGCTAACAGGACTATTGAATGATGTCAATAACACAGCTTGCTAAAAAAGGATTGACTGACTGTTTCCTGGTTTGATGTCTCTGTGGATAACGGGATCCCAGTCTAAACTCGCTTTGACATCTGTTCCCGAATTTGGATCACAGACAAGTCCAAAGTGACAGTATTTCACTGCTGAAATAATCTGGGAGATTATGTTTCGTACATACGCTTCTTCCACTGGTCTGTAAGTTGGATTAGAACATGAATCTTTCTTACAGGAAGGACTGGTGTGTTGAACGAGGTAGGATTCTTTCCAGGATGAAAAAGAGCTTGGTGAATCAAAAACTTGATTTTCCGATTCTTCGGAGCCTTTTCGCGTAACAATTTTGATTGTCCTATAATTGCTGATAGAATAGAGCGAATGGGAGAAGGTGAAATAAAACCTGCATTTCTTACCTGTTTTCGGAATCTCGTTCTTCAATGAGCTCTTTCAAACTTCCATGTTCACAATATTCCTTGAAGATTTTAATCTCACACAAATAATTCGACAGCTTGATTGTTTCCGAATGTTTGAAGCCGACGATATTTGGGTGGTTCAAACGTTTCAAAATGCTGCATTCCCGCTGTGCGTACTTCATGGCCGCAGAATTGGGCGAACATTTCATGGTTTTGTATGCTACAACCTATAATATGTAAGCCGAACTGTTTACATTTAACACCTGGGTTTGATCTCTCACCCTCCCATTCCCATCGTATCCTGCTCGGAATATGCCTTGTGTCCCACTGATGCGAATAATGACACCTGTGCGAACATGTCGAGCAGCTTCGAGATCGACGGGCTCAGGCTCTTTTGTGTCAGGCTGGGCTTGCTGAGTTGCTCTCCACAATCCCCACGGGAAGGACATCTTGAGTCGATATTGATACAACCAGGAGTTAGGCAGCTTTCTGAAAGATGTAAAACTTCAATCGACCTCACCGCTCGAAATTTTCTGAAATGAATTGTTGGGCGTAGTAGCAAGGGTCCCCGCTATGAATGGTTGGCTAGGTAGTATTGTTGGATGTCTGCACTCGATGTTACTGTGGCGCCACGGTGCAGGGGAGCGCAGCCTAAAATTATCCCGACTTGGAGTGGAACAGCTGAACTTAAATTGTTTCCTTCTGAAATCTCAAACCGCACAAATGGGACTAGAAATCGCATTGGCTGTCACTGGAGTTGCTCTCGCGGGGCCAGGAATTTTGATACTGTTCCGCGATTTTGGTACCTCGATCGTCAGCCGAGTCGACACTGTGAAAAATGCTCCAAAACTCGTTCGCGACCTACGGAAAGTTGGCAGGGTGGTTTGTGAAAGTCGATTACAAGCCAATTTGGAAATTACAGAGCACGCATTTGCTCTTGATGAATTGAGAGATAGCCTTCGTGCAGATTTGGTTCGTGGTTTGGAGCAAATGCGCCATGAACTTCTCCGTATCGACAGCTTACTCGGGAAATTGGTTGATTCAAATAGTAGGGTCAATAGACTCAAGCTAGCAATGCCTCCACTCTGGACTTGGAGTTCCGATGCAAAGAGAATCATTCGAGATTTTGATAAAGCGCAGACGAATTTTGAAATCACCATCAATCTTGTCGAACGGTGTCACCGCGCTGCCATCGTAACTCTTCAACCGCTACCATCAGAAAAATACAAGCCGCGACTCAAGCCAGATGGCTCTGCCTATACTGTCATCGAAGAAAACTCACACATTTGGGCGGGCGGTGCAGAAATTCGCGACAAGGCAGGAAATCCAAACGCAACGCAGGTCATAATTGAGTACGCGAAAGAGTTTCCGAAGGAACTGATTCCAAGAGTTGCCAGTCATTTGGTTAAGACGCAAAATCAAACAGGACTTTTGAAATGTCTGGGTTACCACGGGGCGAAGATCCGTATCTTGTTTTCCAACCACCGGAAGGCTTTGGAAACCCCATAACACTTCAAAGTATCATGGTGAAGACCCCAGTCTCGGAAGAGAATCCGTGGGGAGGACATCCGTTAGAGTCCAGATTACGCCTGGCCCATCTCCTCTCGATTTCTGTGCTCTCTGTCTTCAATGGGGATTTCGTCCACAAGAACATTAGCTCAGACACCATTCTTCTCCTGAGGCCACTGTCACCTGAAATCCCCAACGCCACTCAAAGTCTTATTTCCGCTACCCCTTACTTGAGTCACTGGGCCATGTTGAGGAAAGCAAGCGATCTCTCGAATTTGAGGGGAGAAACAAACTGAGTCCGAGATATCTATCGACATCCCCAACGTGCAGGTTTACAGCCTCAAGAACGATACAACATTGGGCACGATATATACAGTCTTGGCGTTTGTCTTCTTGAAATCGGGTTATGGGAATCATTGGTAGCCACCGAAAGGGACACTGATGCTCTTTTGGTCGACATCAACGACGCTTGTGATGTGAGTGAGCTCACTTTGTCAGATAAATATCAAGCCATGGCGGTCGAACTTCAATTGGTTGGGCGAGACCAGGCTGACTCAATCGACGTCCTGACAAAACCGTCAACTGTCATGAAGGTGTTGGTTGCACTGGCTCAGAAGTCATTACCTCAACGGATGGGTACGAAGTATGCTGAAGTAGTTGTTGCTTGTTTGACATGTTTTGACCAGGGATTAAGGATGGAGTTAGGGGAAGAGGTTGACTTTGAGAGAAATGTCGAGTCTGTAGCTGTTCGATTTAAGATGATTGTGGTCGAAGCTTTGGCACAAATGTATTAAGGCTGGAGAGGTTTGAACACACTCAAAAAGACTCCCTTACACTACTATTGAAATAATATACTCCTTTTGTTGTACTTTGCACCTCTACCAACCTGCCACGATAGCAATAACCGATCAGCTCTACTTTGCTCCTTTATTTATCTAAACAAGAATCAAAAATCCAATGACATAAAAGATTAGAACAATTAGGGTCGCATTTTCTTTGTTTTTCTGGAAGCTGTAGGGCAATCGTAAAAAGTAAATAGCCACACTCCTAGTAGGCAATAAAAGCGGTAGCAAATAGGTACCTAGTTCGACGTTCTCGTTGTTCCAACCCTATAGTACAATCCAAGGTAATGACCTAGAGAGTTAGGATAATCGGTCTTTATTGTTCTTAACAAACCAAATCAATTACCATAAATTGTCCAAAAGAGTTAGACAGGTACAAGACTGAAGTAATTGCGGCCACTTTTACTGTTCATGGAAACCCATCAAATTCTATTGACCCTTAGTGACCCTGCGCTGGGTGTTGATAAGTGACTACTCTCTGAATTTTAGGTGAGCGAGCATTTTGAGTGTATAACCAAATGATCAAATATTATTAGAATTATAATTGTATTAAGTATACTTAATAAAATACCATTTCCTTCTATTCTACGTACTATGAAATGGATTAAAAAAGACAGAATATGAACTACAGTATTGCCTCTCCTATTTCCAACTTAAGAGCCTGCTACTTTCACCACGGGCATGCAAATAGAAGCGAAGTCCGACCCTGCTTAGGGCGTACACAGTGTTGCGACTGGCCCTAGTAATAGTCAAGTGCTATCCTGAAGTTTGGCGAGGATCCTCGCTAAGATATAGTGATTACTCTTTGAAATTTGGGATATAATCAGATAATCAAAAACTCACACACTCAAAGTAAAAACCCATTTTGACATACTAAGTATACCTAATTCTCTCGCCCTCTTACAATTTAAGTACCCTGGATTAGATGAATAGTGAAAACAGTCAGTGTCTTATTTTGCATTACCCCTTCTTTTTTTCTCTACACATATAAAGTAGAACGTACAAATATAATTATTTTTAACTTTCCTCAAAAATAAAGCGTCCATTACACATTCATTCAATATTTTTATATTCATTAACCTCTTTTAAACGCAATGCTAGTTATTTAATAAGATGTGACACAGAGATAAAAGCGAATATCATTCCTAGGAAGCTTCTTTGTCAGGCGTATTCTACTCAAAGATTTGGCGACTACGCGTACTAAACATTAGTGATCACCTTCTGAACAGTGTGAGAAATGAGTCGAGTAGAGTAACGTAATGACTACCACTCTACTCTACTCAAGAGATTTTGAGTGCTACTCTACACTACTCACTACTACACGAGTAGTGCGGGCCGAATCGGACCGGGTCGGGCACGGGCTCGGAGTAGTGTCGGAGTATATAATCATAATACTTGAAGAGCTTGTTAATACTTAGAAGGATTATCGTATCTCTTTAGAAAAGAAATTAGAGAGAAGAGGTTATTTTTCTATCTAGTTTTCAAGAATACCTTTCTTTTTATCTCTAGGAATATAGCTTTTTAGCTTATATTTATTATATATTACTTCTATTTATAGACTACTTAAGTACTACTTAAGTAGTTAGAAGTCGCTACTCTACTCTACTTATCTAACTCGCTACTTATACTCTACTCTACTACTCAAGAGTACTCCTCGAGCAGTGTTGAGTACTAGAGTAGTTTGTGCTTACACTGCTTCTGAAATTCAGTGTACTTTAGTATAGCTATACTTTTCTACGACATTACGATCTCGAGAACAAATCACAAAGGCGAATTAGAATCGACGTAACTTCACTCCAAGTTTAGATAACCATCATTAATTCAATCTTTCTCTTTTCTGGGTCATGTTTATAAGTTCTTTTAGAGGAATAAATAGTGAAATCTTTACGTTCCTCCGAAATTTAGTGTTCAGCCCCTCTGAAATTTAGCGACTGGGCGCTATTTTTCAGCTACGCTTGCTCTGTTCCCGAGGATATTGAGGCAAGTTATCCGGTCTGTTTGTACTACAGATAACAGAAATATATTTAAATACTTCCTATCTCGTCAAACTTTCTAAAAGCAATAGAAATTCTAGATGCAAAAACAGCAGGAAATTCACAGACAAGGTTACCAGGACGGAAAAAACTTCCCTTTTTACACACCGTGCTAAATTAGATCTTGAACACCCCAAGGATGTCAAAAAAAAGTAAAAAAATACGGGCTCGCTCTAAATCGATTCATTAATAACTCACAAGACTCTCTGATAGTTTAATCATATGATTGTTGTATAATGCCGTAATGTTGCTGAGAATTTTTAATTTTAAGGGGTGCAAATAAAGAAGTTTATTCCGTCCCAGAAGGGGTTGGTAATAGGGACTTGGAACCGAGATTTCGATGTAAGAGAAGTAGGCATGACTCTGCGAACACCTGCTTTTACCCTGGTTGTACAAAATAGTCTAGAATAATCGAAATTATTATTCGAGAAGATCTCATTCTTGATTCTTCTAAAACCTCTAGGACAATAGGATAGTAGTCGCAGAGTAAGGCCTAAAACTAAGAGAACTTGATTAACAAAAGTGAAGAGTTTATAACGAAGTGAAATAACATAGGGTTGAAGATAGATAATGTATAATAATAGGAACAAGAAAATATATTTATAGAAAAAAACGACAATCATAAAGCGCACGCATCATGGTATATAACAAAAGAGAAAGCAATGCTGCAAGTCCCAAGTCCATCCTTACTCCCAAAACACCTCGCGCCTATATCTCCTTTCAACCCAGTTTTCCCTATTTCCCTCCGAAGAAAACAAGAACAAAAGAAAACATTATATCCAAACTCCAAACATCACATACCTATCCTTCCCTTCCCATTTCCATCCCGATACGCTAAAAACAAAAGAAAAATCATCATATCCACCTCTTCTCCCTCCCCTTAATCCCCTCCCCCTCCTCAGCCTGAAAAAGCCCCGAAATAAAAGCCCGTTCATTGGTAGCAAGATCCACCTCCAAATTCCTTATTTGCTCAGCGTTGATCCCCAATCCCATCTCCCCAGATCTTAGACTGTGAACATCATTTCTGGCTTGTGCTTCGCTTCTTACGTGGAAATCATTTTTGGGCCCCTGGAAATCACTTCTTCCATTCGAATTCTGTCTCACAACTTGATCGCTTCTCGAACCATGTATCGAAGGATTCCTTACCGGTCCCTGCTTCCCGTGCCTGCCCTCTGGCATCAAAGGCCGATTGTTGCTGTTGATGGCTGGAAATAGAGATACTCTTCGGGAGTGACGATGTGGTGAGTTTTGGGGACTGAATTTTGTGGGTGAGGATTGGTGTTGTGGTTGTGGTTGGACTTGAACTTGTGGAGGGGTGGATGGTGCGTATTGTTGTGCTTGACTTTGAGTATGGGTTGGAGAGTGCTGTGTTTGATATTGGGTATGTGTTGGAGAATGCTGAATATAGGTCGGAGAACGGAGTGGAGGGAGGGATGG
This sequence comes from Hymenoscyphus sp. LP001, assembly GCA_037952655.1. Lineage (NCBI taxonomy): Eukaryota > Fungi > Ascomycota > Leotiomycetes > Helotiales > Helotiaceae > Hymenoscyphus > Hymenoscyphus sp. LP001. The sequence continues at coordinate 3,152 of JAPZOX010001475.1, read as the reverse complement.
ACCTTCGGTTGGGTGGGGTGGACGTGCCGGGGGTGAGGGCAGGGGTTTATTGGGAAGATGGCGACCAGTTGGGAAGGGGTGGATAGCCAAGGCGGTTGGGGAGACAGTTTTTGGTGATTCCGGTTCAGGGATTCGGTGAGATGAGGTTCGGGTAGGGTATTGAGTAGTATTAGTAGCAGGTGAAGGGTTTTGAGCTTGGTCGTTGGATATTTGGGGTGTGGTTGGAGATTGTTTGTTGCGTTGTTGCTTTAATGATGGTTGGGAGGCCACAGTCCGGGGACGACGACGATGGTTATTTTCGCAGTGCTCGATTCGTTGTTGGAGATGGTGATTATGTTGGGTTAAAGCTCTTACTGTTGCCTCTGCTGCAATTGCACGTGAAAGAAGTTGCCGATTGTCATCATCTATTAAGGCGATAGTTTGCTCCAGTTTTTTGATGGCAGAACGTGACTGGATATGTTAGTCCATGGATATGCTAGATTTCGCACCCGAGGGAGAGTGTACATACTGCGATTGCAGAGCTTTGGAAATCTAACTGTTGACCAGGATAAGCGGATCTTTTCGAATGAAGAGCGATTTGTGAAGTATCTTCGAGCTCAACAGCAAAAGCACCCGATGAAGATTTGGTGGACGAGTTTGGTGACGCGGGAAGTTCAAAGATCTCAGTATCGAAGACCGTATCTACAGCCGAAGCCGACTGCGGCGTGACATTTGTCTCTGTTGAAGGGTGTCTTTTGTGTCGAAACTCGAAGTTCCATCTTTTACCTTTCGGCGTGGCCTGACTGGATGTGCTCAGAGTAGTGCTCACGAGTGACACCTCGCTGGGAGCATAATGCTTCGTTCTCGCTGTATCGTTCGACTTTTTCTTCTTTTCCTTAACACCCTTCTCCTTGACACCAGCTCCATCTAGAGAGAACTGCGTAATAACATGTGGGATGACAACTTTGGCCGGTTTGTCCTTCGCCGGCAGGGCCTCGACCATTGGACAAAACGACATCTTCGCTCAAGTTACGACAAGACGTACCGAGGAGATGTAGCCGAGTTTGATATAGAGAATGTAAGAATATGGCACGAAGATCGCGACCGTTGTTGTTGATGAGACAGACTAAGGGAGGCTGTGAGGGCGAGCAGTGATAAAAGAAGTTCCTTCAAAGAACCAGAAACTAGGTAGACATGTGCGAAGGATGTTGGGTTGGATATACGGACAGGTAGCAGCAAGAGAAATTGGAATGCCCTGGACCTGCTGCGTGTGGAACCAGCATCCGACTGGGTAAAGGCGTGTTTCACACTCACCTGGGACAAGATGGCTGCATGAGTGCTGCACACCATAAGAGAAAACCACCATGACGAAGAAATCCTTCTGCTGGCTGCTGTGCCTGGATTGATTGATAGGAGCAGTAACACAGTCAGCCTAAGCAATCGTACACGCCGTGCATACACTTGTCGCCTGTAGGGATGCCGCTTGGCCTTCCGAGGACTGCCTCTCGTATATGTGGCTTGCGATTAGCGGTAAAAAAAGACATATTTGGATAAAGACGGGATGGTTTCTGGGATGATTTGGAGGGCTGAGAACGAAAAACTTGACAGAGTGACAAAAATCAGAGGCCGGGGGCGCGTCAAGGTCACCTCGAAGCGCCGTACTAACAAGGGGACCAGAACCGGCGCTGCGGCCGACCTGGTTGCTATCACGCAGCATACGAAAAGAAAAGGGGGCGGGACTCGAGACTTGATGCGCGACCAGCGATCAGTGGTCGGAATTCTCATGCCGTGTCCAGGTTGACTCGACAAACAACATACTTCTACAAGTGGAATTGTAGTCATCACCGTGTGGTACCGTATCGGTATTGGTGCAAGGCCTGAACAGTTGAACTGGAAATGGAACTGAGACGTCGAGCCGAGCGATATGGGCTGATTGGGCTATACCTGCCGTGAAGACTCCAGTACTGCAGGTGGTACTGCGTATGGTGCTTCGCCTGCAAAGGAAGAGCTTCGTAGAGGTGAGGGGTTTACGACTACCGCTCCTTGTCAGTGCGTGCTGGTCCTGCTGTGCTGTTGTGCTGTTGTGCTGTTGTGGTATTTCTTTCATCGAATTCAGGTCTCGGGAACCCAGGAATCCAGGAACGGGGTGCATATCCAGGAATTGATTGTTAATTCAGAGGCATTTCGCTTCCCCTTTTTGCGCAATAAACGCGCAGGCCGGTTTGATCTGGACAATGCCGTAAGTCTTGACTGAGTCTCTGAGGTGGGAATGGAATGTTGGCGAAAGGGAAGACAAAGCAGGTGTTCAACGAATCAGGTGTCTCGTTGGTTGGTTGGCGTGTGATGTTGGTGGTGTTGGTGTTGTTAGTAAGAAAGAATTAGTTGCTGATGAAGAAGTCCAGATAGCAAGGCAGAGCGGGAATCTTAGGCCCTGTAAGCGAGCTTAGGAACCCCTTGAGTCTGTAAAAGCAGCGCTTAAGTTTTACCAACTCCAGTAAAACTTAGTACTTAGCCCATAAATTTTAGCTACTGCTCCTAAAATCTCCAGACAGTTGTTTGTATTGGTTATGAATTCTGACAAATAAATTCACAGGGTGCTATAATAAGGAATAATCACTGCCGCTTTCTGACCCAGTACTCCGTACTTACGATGGGGTTCCAGGGCATTGGGCAGGCCTGTACGAGCCCGGAACCATAGGTCTGTGTATACAGGGCATTTTGCCGATTTTGCCGATTTTTAGCCTCTTACTAATAATATATCTTCTACTACTCTCTCTCTAGACGACTGGCACTACGATAAGAGCTATAAAATACGGATAAAACATAAGGAAGCTATACGCTAACTTTACTAGTTTAGAAAAGTCTTTATTTATATTCTATAGTAACGATATAAAGACCTCTTCTCTAGTTAGTCTCTTAGAGAGAGTATAATACGTAAAATACTTAGCTACGCTACTTCTAAACAAGTCTACGTAAACTATAGTAGTTCTATATTTCTTCTTTTAGATAAAGAAGTAGATAAGATTATTTTATATACTTTAGAAAGCTAGAAGAACTACTAAATAAACTAGAGTAAACTAAGAGAGAATTTAAAGCTTAGATATTTAGTTTAAATACTTATGTGATGGAACCATCAGGAATTGATCGGAATGATCGGAATTGGAATTGCCGAG
>JAPZOX010001474.1:0-11448 GCA_037952655.1 Hymenoscyphus sp. LP001 | reverse complement strand
CTCGGCAATTCCAATTCCGATCATTCCGATCAATTCCTGATGGTTCCATCACAGAGAGGTAGTATTGTTATTACTATTGTTATTATATTTTCAGGCGCTAAGGCACCTCTTATAGTCTATGTATACGAAAAATTTTCTACTAGAGCCGAGGAGAGAGAGAGAGTTGTTAAGAGTGTAGGGCCCTCTTTATATATAGTAGAAGGGGTTTCTAAGGGTAAGAGTAGCAGAGGAGGTACCCCTAAGGTATACGCTTAGTAGAAAGACAGGCTAATACCGGCGACTTAAGTACAGAAGGCTCTGAGGTATAGGAGGAGGTCTAGAGGGGCTTTGTCGAGGGCAGTGCTAAGGTGACAATCCACAGCTTCTGCGGTTCCTCCAAAGAAGGTTTGGCCAATGATACTGCGCTCGAGAGCTTTGGCAGTTGCTACGGCGAAGTGTTATTGTACGTTCGGGAGAGGGGGGATCGGGCGTACTCCCCCCTTTTCCAGGCCTCTTCTCAGAGGCGTAGGCGAGGGCGGAGGCCTTCCTAGGAGAGTCTCCATAGAAGGGATTTAGCGTATTAGCCGGAAGCAAGAGAGATTGAGCGTTTTAGAACAAAAAATTCAATCTACGAAAAAAGGTGTGTTGCTGTATTCATATATATGCAGAAAAAGAACACCATTTACCACTAAACAGATCTAATTTCTCAAACCTAGTAGCAGAATTTGCCTAATCTACCATCTTCCGTAAGATGATGGTTTTGGCGGTTCGTACCAAATTTTTTTCTTGGTTATTTCATCCACATGGTACCAATTACAAAATTCCTTATCCCAATTTGTCCAAAACTGCTTGAATTTCTTGTCAGTCCACTCTTTAATATGGTCTCTTTCTGTATTTTCTCGCTCGCCTGCACTGTCCAACTCGGTAACTGTGGCGGAAACGCAAGTAGGTTGAGTGGCGAAAGATCTATCATTATCAACATTCGTAGACTCCTGGGAAGAGATAGATAAGGAGGCACTCTTTTGCATGCCAGTCGTGGATATAGGACACTCTCTGTCCATACAAGAGAACAACACATCAGCAGCAGCACTGCCCTTGAATTGATCTTTGTTGCCATCCGCAGGCTCCTCGCCAATTTTCAAAGTAGACTGCTCCTGTTTATCGGGAGTTCTTGACCCCGGCACCCTCTGCAAGCCGGTAACGAGAGTATTATCTGAAGTTTTGTCATGTATGTTGCTATTGGATGAAGTTGAGTTCCCCGACAGGTCTATTGTGGCCATGGACCTTGGGCGTACATTTCTCAGTTTGGGGGAACGAATACTGCTGTCATCATTGTCCGATGACAGAGCAATGTGCTCATCTGAATGAATACGCTTGTTGCCTTTGAACGTCGATTCATCAGACAAATCTGTTACCTTTGGTTGCGATATAGGATCTGCCACTTTCCCTTTGCCTTGTTTCAGCTTCCTCACAACCTCAACAGATGCATCTACACACTGTGGGATATAGAGTGGATCTCGAATATTGAGGGCGCAGCGCTTCTCGTGTTCGTCTTTTCTTTCGCTATCGCAGTTCAACTCATTGGATAGTTGTAGTTTGATCTCCGCCAAAGATGGCATTCGAGATCGCCTAGTGCAATCGGCACCAATAGTTTGTTTAGTGACTGAGTTCTGGACTACCAAGTCGCCAAATGTCAAATCGGCCCCTGTCAAATCATCGACAGTCAAGTCGCCGTTATTTGACCTTTCTACCGGCAAGAGGTACTCGGCATCAATACCCCCTTGAAATGTTCTTCGCAGAATTCCACTTTGGATTCCAGTATTGAACTGATTCTGTTCTTCGGATATGCAGTTGAAGTCTTTCTCATGACCAAATAATATGTCGAAATCTGCTTGAGGTGCAATCCAGAAGATGCTTCGTTGCTCGTATCTTCCTAGCCCTGCGCATGCCCAGACCAATGTACAATCTCTCCCGATATCGTCCTTCGTGTCGCTTTCCAGTATTTGAAGTCGGTCTCTCGCGAAGCTTGCTGACACATAATTGCAATCGCAAGCTTCGTTATACAAAGCAAGCGCTTCGATCTCTCGGGATTGCTGGAAGTCAGCTCCTTTGACCACCCTAATAATGAACGCGTATGTATTCTTTCAGGGAAGCATTAGTATATAAACAAGCTCAAAAGATAACATGCTTCTTTAAAATCTCAAATGGAACTCACCGTATTTCTGGCCCTCTCAAGGGCCTTTTTCTTTCGAAGTTTGGCTTTCCCGCGGACCCAAGGTTTGGGCGTAACAAGATATGACCACATGGCACGAGTTACCGTAATTGAGGGTTTTCTTCTGTTGTTGAGACCAAGCGCGAGAGTAATATTAGTTGTAATGGTTTCCCTTTCAGCAGGCTACCGCAAGGGGGAATCGTCAGATATGATGCATTTCAGAAAAAGCCTGAGGCCGCTAAGTTAACGGCTATGTACGTGGGCAAATCTGACGGGGCGATGTTGGTGACGAGATTAGAATACACACACTTGGACACCGAAGGCGTTTTGCCATTCCACTGCACCCCTTCCATTTCAAGCCGTGCATATTACTTATTGCATGAGACCACCTGGAAGGCACTGCTGGGGCTTGAAGCAGAGAACACTATTCGTCCAGGAAATGCATGCGCTTACCAACAATGCTCACAAACCCACAAAACACCCACACCGAATCCACGGGGCAAACCACCGACGAAACCACCTCATCCTACGGATAAATTCGCAACACTTCCGACAAAAACCACCTGCACACTGGCGAATCTATGATAGGTTAGAAAATCATTGTATCGAGACTTCAGCGATAAGGAATAGACTCACGCGGCAGTTGCTGCGAAGACTTCCACTCTTCTTGCTTTTGTTGCCAGCGCTAGAACGAAAGAAAACAAAAGAGTAAAAGCACAGACAAGCCCCAGCCTTATCCGCATACTCTTGATAGTATACAATACCACGATTGAAATCACAGGTGTTATCGAAGAAGCAACAGTGCTAACAATGTTTACGACCCTGTGAACATGCTCATCGGAATAGTGGTATATTGAACTTTCGTTTGCGCCATCACGTTGGCTTTCTTGGTCGAGAGGAACAGGTTTCTAGTTATACCAATTAGTTATTTGTTTGAGGAACAAATCCTTGGTTTGGAATAGCAACGCACTTTGTATCGTCGCCAGCAGAGATGAAAAAGCCTCAAAATCGGGCCAGAAATAAAGCGAGTTAAAAGATCATCTTCCCCAGGTTCTTCCGCGAGGATCACAAGGTCATCTTCATACTTCCCCGCGTATACAAGCTCTTGAACGAACCCTCCAAGATCCCTCCCAATAAAGCCACCAAGATGAGGATTCTCAACCCACTCGCGAAGTACTTTTACTTGAGCTTTCTTGGGCTGTTTCGTGCGGGATATCTCCTTGTATTCATGCATGAATGCATCTAGAGATATTAGTGTTTAAACAAGACGGGTTCAAATAACTTACAATACTCTCGAAGTTTCTTTCTGATTTCGAGGGCCAAGGCCCACTGCTCTCCTACTAGTTGTCCAGACTCCGATTGACTTAGGTGCCCCCATGAGAAGTCATACTTAAGGCGCTCATCGTCTCCCCCCAATTCCCTATCCAATTTAGATATTCTCTCATACTCGCATTCCAAGTGGGCAATTTCAGCTTGCAAATATAGCAGGTCTCGTGCGGCCTGCGGGGTCTAAAACTCAGCATTGCGGGTTGAAATTGGCCGGCGGTGGCATACTTACAGCAGATTCGAACTTGCGGAAGATTGTATAATCTTCTGTTGCCATGAAATTGGCAAGATTTGTGTATCCCATTGTCGAGGTGATTTGGTCAACTTGAATAAGCAAGGCGTCTCGCTCATTTCAAGTATAGAAAGCAACAGAAATTGAAAAGTAGTGATAAAACACCACCCGAGAGCCTCTGGGGTGTGTGATGCGTTGTCTTTCGGGTACTTACAGGGTAAGAGGGCTGTTGTGGCAAATTTTGCATACCAACACCGTTTTTTGCATACCAGCACCCTTTTTTGCATACCAGCACTCTCGTAAGCCGCATCACACCCGCCTCATAGCACACCTCATAGCTTCCTTCAATCAAAAACCGTGGGCTCATCAACACAATCGAAAACAAAGAACATCGAGGGTCATGTCCTGACCACATACACTCGCATCTGGAATCAGAAGGACACGAATCCCATCTCGTTCCAGTTCGTGGGCATCCCTTTCCTCTCGGTGAGTGGGATTGACTTCTGTATTGATAAGAGGGAGCTCACCTAACATGTAATCTGCGCAGAAGCAGCAACAGACATTCGCGGTACTCACCATTGCCGCCGATATGTCCCCAACCCAAGATACGCACGGTAAAAAAAGACGGCACGAGAAGAATTATGGTGGCTCAAGCGATGAAGAGAGCAGCTTTTCTTGCCCAGATGAGCTCACACCGACATCTAGCAACGATGTGGCGACACAATCTGATCCTCAAAATGCTAGTCCGCAGACTCCCAGGTACAATTTGCGCCCACATCGATCCACAGCCAGCTGCTACCCCAAGGGTACCAAACAGAGGAGACGCCGAGGACCAAAACGGAGCAAGACCGAACCACTTCCACCCAAATCACTGCCATCACAGAAGAATCCAGAAGTCCAGGCCTTACTCAACGGCACCACACCAATGGGTGTGCTACACGTCGGAGATCCAGGTCAGAACGACTCGCGTTCAGTTTCGAACCTGGGTAGAGTTATGCAGATGGCAACAATAACAACTGTTGTAGAATCGGCAAAAGCCATCGTGAATACCCTCATAAGCGGATGGAGACAACCAAATGGGACGGCTGAAACGGACGAGCGTCCAACTGACCAAGTGGCTGCTTGGTCAGATCAAGACAGTAACGATGGCTCTGCGAAGACCCCTCGATCAGATATGAGCAGCTTCTTGGAAATGAGTGCCCACGCGCTGGGAAACGAAGATATGGAACTTTCCCTTGAGCCCTCGAACTCAATCTCTATGCGTATTAACAGTGGCGATATCGACACCCATTCTCCCCATACACCTGCCCCCCATCAATCAAACGTCGATAGCGCAGCACCTACCCCTTCCCCTCCTCCCTCTCAGGGTTTTCCAAGACCAATGGAGCCGTATAAAGCAAACCAAAAGGCACGAGACGCAATATCACCTGAGGATTCCGCACTTGTTAGGAAATGCAACGGCACCACCAACGAAATAACCTCCGCACGTGTCCTATTTGACAGTGGAACAGAGTTCAACTTCATATCCCGAAAAAAAGCAATCTCCCTTGGATATAATCCCATGCCTTTGGACGAGGATGATATGCGGGTTTACCAAACTTTGAGTGGTTCCGCGGATTTGGCCACGGAGTATGTTAATGTTGAACTAACTATACAAAGTGTGGACATCCCATGGGACAAAGTAGGCTGCTTGGTAGTTGACAACGACCACATTGAGATAATTTTGGGGAGCGGTTACATTGGAGAGAAGGCAATATGGGTATCTCCAAAGCGGTCGAGCAACTCTTTCGTCACCTTTACGAAAAAGCCATCGCGAGGTAAGAATATACCCATTCAAAAGAATATAGAAAACCCACTGACATATTTGACTTGCAGAGGAGAGAGAGAGGATGCTGAAAGCGAAAGAAAAGAAAGCAAACGAAGCACTAGAGCTGGAGGCGAATATACAAGCAAACAGCAATCGACAATCAGAAATGAGACAGAGAAACATCACAGCAGGTGTCAGTGCCATTGGTGTGCAAAGAACCGTCGAGATCAACGGAACTGCGATAAGTGGACCCGCATCTCTCAGTCGCAGATACACATCAATTTCAGAATCCACCGGCACATCATTCGAATCGAACAATACTCGCTACGGAGACTCGTTCGCCTCCGCTTCCACCTCACGATCGAGCCTCGCCTTCCACTCAACAACAAATCTTTCTCAGAACGAGGTGGACAAGAAAGGAAAAAGGTACAATGAAAACCAATGATGAGATACTAATGCATGGTACGTATCACCAAATCGCATGCAACTTTGATCATCATGCTAACTAGGATTGGTACAGTTTCCGAGTCAGCACAATGTCTCGATATGAAGCTTTATGAATTTTGCACGACGAAGAACGAACATACCCTCGAATCCACCGGCATATCCCCCTTTATAAGGCATCATGTCTTGGTTCGTTATCCCTGGCTGCACCAGATGTCAGCTTGCCATATCTGTTCAGTAAAGGGCGAAACAGAGGAAGGAGAGTAATGAAGGAATGGACATGGTAGATAAAATAATGAGATGGGGGTCAGTGTACTTATGGGAGTTTGGGTTCATGGGAGGGGTGTTCAGATATGCCACGACATTTTCTTGAGAGACGGTGCGCTGCATTCGAAGACGGACCCGATTGGGTTGCGTTGTCGGGAAGAAAAAGCATCTCTGCATAACCTGTCGATTACTTCCTGTCGGTATGCACAAGTGGTTAGCACTTCCACGTGCCCTTCTCGCTTAGCGAGGAGGGCAGGTATTTAAGTAGAACCGAGTACAGCTTGTACTCGGTATGCATCAACGATAGTTACAACGATAATATACTCTTTTTGCATTAAGCTATTGACCACCAAGTCAAACCAACACTTCCTATTTCCTTGGATACCAACTTAGCATTAGATCGTGTCGTGTTTGTTACACGTTTCGTTTCTGTTTAATGCTTGTCATATTTCATATCAGATAATGAGAAAAAAAAATTTATGGCCCCGCTCTGGATGACGCGCGACGCGATTTACTAAATAGAAATTATTGGTTCCCGCCACTGTGGCGCAAAGTTCTCGCTGGATAATCATCACGAAAACACGTGTTTAGCTTTTCCAATATTTTACTAACAACATAGCTTTTTGTAAGTTGCAAAAAATCCAAAGCAAAATCTCGGAGTCATTCATACCTGGTCTAATATGTTTTATTTTTATTTTACATAATTGCGGTTCGCCATGATGGCTGATCGCGTGAATAGCCGCCCGGCTCCCCCTGGAAATCCAGAAACACCAACATTAAGTAATATGAGCATCCAACACTTCGCACTTCCATAACATCGTGAAATGGCCGTTTCCTATTCCCAAACTTATTCTCTTCCCACAAACGAATTAAGCAGGCATTATGGTCCAATACAAGATGGTCCCCATTCTACCTTTACTACTCTTTGCCATGCCTGATCTTATATACTCAACACATGGTGAGAAAGCATGTCAATATCCGGATCGCAAAGACATAAACGCGACTGGCGTTGTCTCATTCCCGGGATTCCAACCATTTATGGATTCAGCTGGCTTAACAAACTCCACTTGGTCAATTTCCACATCCGTCAAACAAGATATGGCCGTCAAGGAGGACAATTACATCATGGTCCAAGAGTTTTGGCTGAATACCCAACCCGAGATCTCAGATTCTCCAGAAGAACTGCCCTACACCGGCTGCGCCATATTGCTGACTGGTTTTCCTGGGAATCGAAGTTCTACCAACGCAAATAATGGGACTGAAAGCTGCAATGGCCTTTTAGAGGAAAAGTGTCAGCATGCAATAACCAGTACCATTTATGATTTGATAAACCGTCATACCCCGCAATCCACGACCGATCCATGCGAAACAATAATTTCAACCCCACCTTCTCAGTGTAAAGGTTCTACATGGACTAGTGTGAAATCAGCAAGTACATATTTACTCTTTCCTAATTTTACTTTCCAAATTAATATCAACAAAGGCATTTGGAGACCCACTCTTCTGGGCAGATAGGAATGCATCATGCCCTTCCAGTGTATTCAACGGTACTGAGGACCTAATCACGATTGCGACCGATACGCCTCTTACGACTCCATTGAAGGACAATACGACTTATGATAATTGGATGAAGAGATCGACGCCTGTGGTTTTGGCTGTGTGGTCGAAGGATATTTTTGAAACCACCAGAACTCGAATAAATTGGGGTCGTAAGTATTTGAACTCTCTTCGTATAATCTTCTCGGCCTTAATTCAAAGTTACTACTTCAGAGATAATGCTAATGGTAACTGATAGAGGCTGCTGTAATGTGTGTGACGCCAAATATTATGGAACCTGGAAGTAGGGTTCCTATATCCGACGCTGCGGGGTTGGTGTCTCGTCGTCACTCTTTGTGGATGGTTGTGCTTGGAGCTTTCATATCAGCTTGTATATAGATAGGCGTTTGTTTTTTGGGTCACAATTAACACAGTAGATTTTTTCGCATAAGCTCAACCCTTCAGGTTGATTGCCCAGTGATTTTTTCAACCATCGTCTTCTTGTTTTACGTGTCATGTAATAAGTAATGTTAATTTACAGCCAATTAAAAAGCACGATGAATCAAGAATGTGTTACTTACAAAATCGCAAAGTTTGTGTGTGATAACATGACCAATTTATCATGACGAGTTTCCGAATAGGTTCGTTTACCATTTACGATGCTTGGTCATTGCCTTCCGGCGCCTACTCTACTGTTGTTGGAATTTTGAGCTTTTCAAGTAACTATTAGCGACAATTTGCGTATTTCAAAAAACCAATATCACAAAATATCCATACTGTGGCGTACTAGATCCGTGGATCTTGCGTCGAGAGGCCTTTCGTCAATGGGTATCCCCTAATTTCCTATCTAAAACAGCAAAAATGCTATAGATCAAAGGCTGTATAGGATATAGAAAGACAATCGTTTATACAAGGGTAGTTTTGGATCTATCAAAGACACTCGAATCTCCACTTACGTATTTCTTTTGCTTATCAGATTCTAAAAGTCAACGAGACCCTTTAATTATAATAAAGTCTAAGATATCTTAAGTGGTCTTATATAATCGAGATATGTTTAAATTAGCTAGAGATAGATAGAAAGCAAAGATTAGATAGTATACCTATAAAAATTTAAGTTCAGTGAATAAGCTCGGTTATTCTTCGGAAATTAGAATTCGCACTATTAGATTTAGTTAAATAGTTCTTCTACTTAGAGAACTCTTCTCTTCTTATAGATAATCTAATTATATACTATTATACTATTATTATTCTTACGCTACGTAGGCCGTAGTCTAAGCTCTAAGGGTAAGCAGTATATCTTCTATTCTAGTTTACAAAGCCTTGCGGCTCGTTCTCCGTCGCTTCTCGAGCTTTCTCTCGAGCTTACGACACTTCTTTCCGGGTCCTGCTACTGTCTATTCGAAGCTCGTCTCTCCGACTCGGTGATATAAAAGGTGGTAGGTGTCACGATCCATATCTGAAGGCAAAGGCACAAGAGTATATGTGTGTATATTTGAGAATTTAAAGCTACAGTTCTAAGAACGAGGGAATACGGAATATATACCCTATGAAAAAGGGGTATTCCTACTAACTATAAAGAGCCTTTAATCTCGTTATAAATCCGTCTAAGCGTTGCGGCTCTAACGGTCACGTGTAGGACCGAGAATCACGTGTTACAGACCAGCGCTGTAACATTACCCTCTCTTTTAGAAAAAGCTTGTCTATAAGCTTTATATTATAACCGAATCGTCTATTAGATAATTATAATCGTCTATTCCGTCTTCCTACGCTTATATCTAGCTTTATAAAGCCCTTAGCAGACTAGCGCGGGCTAGATTAGCGAGGTAAAAATCGTATAATTTATATAGATAATACTTAAAATTCGAGGCCGGATACTACTATAGATTAGGGTTATAGCCTAACTATTAAACCCTGTATTAGAGCTTTCTACGAACTGCCTTTATAGCTAAGACTTCTTCTACTTCCTACTCTTCCTAATCTATAACCTATATTAGCAGAGGTAGTTCGTTTACCTATCTAGGTAACGGATCTATAACAGCCTTATAGAGTAGTAATAGGTAGAATATAGAGTGTATACGGAAGTGGTCTAGTAGTTTAAGCTAGAAAGAGTGTCCTTTATAAGCTATAATCTGAAACGGACTCTTGTTTTGTCTATCTAGCTTATAGCTTAGCTAGTCTATCTTCTAATTATAAGTTAATACTTAAACAAAGTCGTCTACGTTAAAGTCTACTACTCTTCGAATCCGGTTCGCGGACCTTATATAGCAGTCTTATACTTTACTAACTAATTCCTTTGCTATAGTCTAAGTATTATATATTCTCTATATAAGTGCCTCTATATCGGTCTAGTTAAGCTGTTCGCAGACTATTACAGATTTATCTAGACGGTTTTAATCGAAGAACGTAGTAGCTATATATCTGTTAATTACTTTAAAGAGCGAGAGCCTACCTAGACTCTTATATAGAAGCGTAAGCTAAGCGTAGTCTAGAATAGAGACAAGTTCGCTCTAGTTGTCTTAATAGTAACTAATAAAAGGCTGTAGGCGTTGATTAATCTATTAGTTTATAATTTTAGTTTATTTATTAGTTTATAAGTAGAAAGTAGTAGATAGCTTAAGCTTTATACTAAGGATTCTATAGAATTTAGACTAGAAAGAAGAAATAAACTATAGTTTATAGTCTAAAATAATACTTTATAGATAGCTATAGGTTTAATAGATCTATATAACGTATATTTAAGCTATATCTTAGGCTATAACTGTCTTTAGATAGAGGATCAAGACCGATTACTTAGTTAGACAATCTATAACTACTTATAAGGTATCGTAACCTTATTTATCAACAGGGAAAGACTTATAGTCTATAGTAATATACTACTAGAGACGTTCTAGAACTGGTAACAGGTATAAAAACCTAGGTTTACAGTCGTAAGAAACCGTAGCACGTCGACAGTCTCCGTAGTTACTAATATAGGTTTCTATAGACGTCTATAAACCTTTCTACTAGTATCTACGGGCGAGGATAGCTACCGTCTTTGTCTGTCTAGGGTAAGCCGTAGATACTTATACGTAAGCCTTATAGATTAGGTCCGTCTATAAGGTATCTTAATTAGGAACTATAAGTCTCTTTTACTAAAGAAGTAAGCTGTTCTCTATTATCTAGTTTTAGTACCTATAGGTAGCTTTCGTTTAGTCGTCTTCTAAGTCTAAAGAGTTATAGTTAGTAGTAAGTAACTAGTCGACAAGGTTAAGCGAGGGTTCTAAGGTAACTAGAGCTAACGTTATAGGAGGTTCTAATTAAGTAGTAATATATAGATCTAACTAATTAGACGTAAGTAAGGTTTATTATCTTATAAACGCTTTTAGGTTATTCTATAGGTTAACGTCTTAGTTTTAACGTATTAGCGTGTCCGTTTTCTCGTTCTACTTACTAGATTAAAATATAATTATAAAATAGAACTCTAATAGAAACTCTACCTATCTCGCTTACTACTAGTTTAAGGTTTTAGAGATTATAAAGTACTCTAAAGCCTTATAATTAGTAAAGACCTTAATCTAGGAGCTAGTTTAAGCAAGATCCGCTTACTATTATCTAAAAGAGTATATAATAGCTAATATCTCCTTATCGTAGATTTAGTAGTTTAGC
>JAPZOX010001473.1:0-11464 GCA_037952655.1 Hymenoscyphus sp. LP001 | reverse complement strand
TATTTAAGACAGTTGCTATATTAGTAAAAGGTATAGAGCGAATAGCTTATAAGATGACCTTGTTATCTACTGAAGTACGTACTCTTCAAGCAGCGAATAAAGCCTTAAGCAAACGCCGTAGAGCTAAAAAGACTTGTATATATCAAGGGGGGGCACTTACAGTAGAGGATGTCTAAGATCTTTTAACTCAAAAGGACGTTAACGAGCAAGTACGACGCGACTTACGTATAGAGGGGGGTAATAAGAAGGAGGGGCAATCGTCTAGACAGCGTTATAGCACTTACGGAAAAGCTGGTTATAATATATAAACTTGTTAAATAGATGTAGATATGTCTGATTCTTCGGATTCTAAGTAGTTATAGTTAATTTAATATGTTATAGTTAATTTATTAATATTCAAAGTTGAATACTAAGGAAAAGTACGCCAGGTCCTGATATACGCCAGGTCCTGATAAACCACGTTATAATAATAGATAAAACTTATTACTCTTCAGATTCTAATAAGCTAGATATATCTATAAGTTCTTAATAAGTTTATATATTATAACTAGTCTTTCTATAAGTACTATAACGTTATATAGTCGAAATCCCTTTCTTACGATTTACTCTTCTAAAGCGCTTATTATATCGTATCTGCTTATTTACTTCGTCTTAAGCTATAATATCGTATATATCCTCTATAGTAAGTATACCTTCTTAATAGATACGATTCTTTTTAGCTCTACGACGCTTAGAAAGTGTCTTATTTACCGCTTAAAGTATACGTAGCTTAGTATTAACAAGAGTTAATTTATAAGCTAAACGCTCTATATCTTTAGCTAATAAAGCAATAGTTTGAAAAAGAGAAGTAGATAAGCTTCTTTAATAATAGATAATATAATCTCTAACTAAAGTCGTTTATAAAAGAGCTTCTGTTAGGTTATAAGAGGTCTATAAAACCTAAGAGTCTGCTTCGACAGAAGAGAGGCTAGTAGGTGTTAGAGTTTATAACTTTATATCTAACTTTGATATAACTACTTAAGAGTTAAAAGGTATTAATCTAGTCTTATAGAATCTAGCCTAACCGTTTATAGAAGTAATTAACTTAATATACGCTTATTTAAAAGCTATAAGAAACTCGACCTTAGTAATATAATTAATATACGCTTTTATAAACCCTTCGATTTCTCGACTATACTTCTACTTAAGAATAGTAAAACACCTGATATTAAGTAGCTAGGTTAGATAAGAAGAATATAGAGGTAATCTAAGAGTTATAATATTATAAGACTTATAATATTCTTAAAATTCTACTGATTTATAACTCTTATATCTATCTAAAACTAATATATAATATAGACTCTTAGCTTAAGTAGTAGTATATTTATTAAAGTGTTTTAACTATTCTAGACCTATCTTATTATTTATCTAACTATTATTTATAGGTTTAATAACCTAATCGTAAGAGAGGCTAGTTTTAGAATACTAATTTATAAGGTAATTAGCGTCTTAAATAATAAGGAATAGAGGGATACTCCTACCTTTGCTATTAATTATAATAATTACTATCGCCTATTCTCGATTACCTAGTTAAACTACCTTACTCTTACTACGTCGATTAGTATAAGTAACAACTATTCTAAGATAGATTTAACCTATTATAAAGCTAGTCTCGTCGAAGTTATAGAAATCGCTATCTACTATACTATATTTCGCTTATATATTCTCTATTAGTCGAAACCACGTACTAATTAACTTAGGATCTTCGTATAAGGCTCTTTAAAAGTCATAAACGCGATTAAAACGCGTCTTTAGCTCTAGTTGTCGAACTATAAATCGTTCTACTTAACGCTTTCTAACGCGTTTTGCTCCGCGTACCTCGAGGAGGTAATTCGCTATATCTTCTATATTAGCTAGCTAAGGCGAAACCCCTCTAGAATCTCGATCGAATATATGTCGAATAATTATTTCCTCCTCTAATTTCGTCAGCTTTAAACAATTAGGTTCAGCATTGCTATAAGAAGGTCGGCCGTTTATTCTAAGACGAAGAGTAGATTTAAGAACTTTGTAGATTTTTATAGCGTTTCTACGGCTTAATTTTCGTTTAGATGTTTGAATAGCTTCAATAGCTAATATAATTCGTGCTTCTTAAGTTTAGACTTGCATTGTAGAAGAAGAAAACGCGTGTTAAAGTAGTAGGGTAGTAAATTCGGTAAAAGTGCGCAGCTCGGTGATGTGCGCAGCTCGGTGATAGATCACGTTAATCTTTATTTAAAATAACTAATATATATAAAAGAACTATTCTAGCTTTGAAAAACCTAGCGTATTAGTAAACTTAATATAGTATTTACTATATAAGTTTTCAATTAATAATTAATTAATTTTAATTAAGTACTTGAGTTTTCTATTACTACGCTACGCTTTAAGAAATATACTATTATTAGATATTAGCTTGACAGAGGGAGTATATAATACTATGAAACGAGTTCTAGTCTCAAAATCAATTGAGACAATAGAATTATATCAAAAACATTGAATGGTCTCGAACACGAAAGTGGAATAAGATCCCCCCTCCGGACTACCAAATTTTACAATGTGCACCATACGCTTTCCAGCAGTAGAAAATTCCGCAGCGAAGTGCCCCCCTGTAGTTGGAAGAGGTCAAACGAGGATGCCAACATCATGTAGTCAGCAACACATGAGGAGAGCGCTAGCACAAATGAAGTTGAGAACGAAGGGTGAAGTATACTGCCACGCTTTCGGTATTGTCGCACACAGTCTCACCTGGGCACTTCACGACAAATTACCATTGACTCTAGTCATTATCCAATACAAAATCATGAAAGTCGCTACTCCTGGGCTTCCGCTGACTCAAGAAGCAAGACTTCTTGTTGCCGGAATTGCTATGAACCTAGCCAAGGGAAAGTCTCTGGGCTCGATGTCAGTCAGTATTTACGACGCTGCTTGGGTATCCATGGTAGCCAAAGAAATCGAAGGAAGAAGACAGTAGTTATTCCCCACATCCTTCGAGTACATCCACCAAAAGCAAAACGCGGATGGTGGATGGGGAGAACAGGAAGTCGAAGTCGATGGTATTCTAAATAGCATGTCAGCCTTACTTGCCCTCCTCCAGCATCGTGAAGCGGGAGTAATTGTCATTGGAACTCGACTTCTCCAAGACATTGACTCTCAAATTAACAATGCATCCTCATGGGTCGGAAAGAAATTGAAAAGATGGGCTGTTGACGCTACAGATCATGTTTGCTTTGAGATGCTCGTCCCTTTGCATCTACGGTTATTACACGTGTTTGGATTCGAGTTTCAATTCCAGGGCTATCCCCTTTTGATGGAACTTCACGCCAAGAAAACAGCGAAATTCAATACCAACATGGCGTACAAAGCGAAAGGCACGTTCTTTCATTCCCTCGAGGCATTTATTGGAGTGATCGATTTCGATAAAATGAAAGCGCAACTAAAGAATGGAAGCTGCATGTCGTCACCGCTGCTTATCTGATGCATGCATCTATTTGGGATGAAGAAGTTGAGAGGTACATGCGAACGTCATACAAGGCTGGCGCGTGAAATGAGGATGGTGGGTTCCCGAGTGCCTTTCCAAGTGAAATATTTGAGTCGAGTTGGGTAAGAACCAGTACCGTCCCGTTCGAAAAAAAAGCTAACATGAATATAGATGTTATCGACGTTTTTGGAAGCTGGCTTCTCTTCTGCCGATCTAGGTCGGTACTGTTGGTTTCAGTATGTCCCCTATAAAAGCTGACATTTTGATGCTAACTGGCTGATAGCCTCAGGAGAAATCCCCGACGCAGACGATGCAGCAAAAGCAATTTTAACCCTCTCACTGCTTGGCCGAGAATATCAAGACCCGAAGCAGATGTTAAACTCTTTCTTTAATGGCTCGTTTTCTCGAACTTACTCCGCCGAAAGACACCCCAGCCTCAGTGCGAACTGCAATGTCTTGAACGCACTGTTACATCTTCGCAATGTACGGAGCTACGAGCGACAAATACGCTGCGCTGTATCTTTTCTCTGTTCTTGCCGGTATTCGGACACGACAAAAGATAAATGGGTAAGCTACAATTTCCAAGGCCATACATGGTTTTGGCTAATATCCAATAGAACCTCTCGATTGAATATTCATATATGCTGCTGGCTCAGACATTTATGAAGATCGCCCAACTTCAAAGCTTGAGAGAACTGAGTTCTTTCACCGTTGAAATATCAGAAAGAGTACTTGTTATGCTTTCCCAGATTTCAATACGAATTCTTCAGACTCAGGAGGACACAGGGAGTTGGGACCAGGGGTGTTGCGAGACCGCAGTAAAGGCCACCTCTCAGATCCATGGCATATTTGCAAGCGTTGACAAAGCCCCTTCAAAACCACTACACTTCTTTCTGGGCTTCCTATCTTCTCACGACAGAACAAGAAGCAGTTACAACTAGCCCTTGCCGAAACACAACCCTTTTTAACCCATCTCCGCCGCGTCCGACGAGGCGTTTTCCCTCAAAAGCCAGACCAAGAGGACATATATCTGGACTATATACCGTGTACTTGGACTTTCTGCAACAGTATTGCTCTTCTCTGCCACCGGAACTACTACAAGAAATGATGGTTCTCTCAATGCTCAACTACCAATTCGACGAGTACATGGAATCAGTGGTTGGACCATACTTCAAACACAAGCTTTCTCTCGCTAGAGCAATGGTGGACCGGATCTGCTATGTACAAGTTAAAAATCAGAATGTGAAATCTGATGGCAGCTATAAACATAATGGCGGGAAACGAATTGAGACAGTCCCGGGTTTGGAAACTTCCACCAATGATGAATTCCACATTGAGATGGCCATCACCAATTATGCAAAGCACATTCTCAGCTATCCACGGGTGCTTCAAAGCGGCCCATCTGTTCAACAACAGCTCTGCCAAGATCTGTCGACATTCCTACATGCGCATATCACCCAACTTGCGGACAATGAAAATTGAATAAAAAACTGCCCTAAACCCCCACAAAAGGAGTTCTTTTCCTGGGCTCGGGGCACCGGAGCGAATCATACCAGCTGTCCTCTTTCCTTCAACTTTTTTGCTGCTTGATCACCCCCGAAAATAAAACACAATGTTTTGCTGGCGCAATGCAGAGCAACTTAGCAAATGACGTGCGCTTGCACCTTGCTACCTTGTGTCGAATGTACAACGATTTGGGTTCTGTCCAACGCGATGAAAATGAAGAAAGCTTGAATTCTATGGACTTTTTTGAGTTCACTGAATTCAATCTCAAGCATGCGCCGCCACAAAACTTTATGAAATCCAATATCATCAATGGGAAAAAACAAGAGCTTGTGCGCCTGGCACAGTACGAGCGGCAGTGCCTTGATATGGCTTTGGAAGGTGTTCTTGACGAAGGCATCGGGGCCAGCGTGGAAAGATCGTTGAAGTTGTTCGTCGATGTAACTGACCTATACGTTGTTTGGCGTTGAAGTAAAGTGATATCGGGAGCACGTGGAGGGTGCAAATAGAATGACGATGAATGCTGATGATAGATGGCGTAAGCGAACCTCTCCGATTGGTATGGAGAGGTGCGCAAATAGTAAAGTAACTTAAATTAGCACCACGGTCCGCAGACCATATCGGTGAGTCCTTCAAATCATTAATCACGGCCCCTTTATCAGGCTCAATTCTTTTGGAGGTTGATAAACACTACATCATTGTAGTTGAAACCCTTCAGACGCCTGTATACATTGCGCATTTAAACGGCAAAATCGAGGAGTTGAATTTGTGATTAAAAACAGTAAGATTTTTCAGACTTGCTCCATGTCTCGCATGCATTCCTCGCTCCGAAGCCTTTGCGCTCTACCTTTGGCTTGCCTCGGTCTTTCAACAAGGATGTACCAGCTTCCATACGCAAGCATAGAGAGTGGAACAGCGAAGACGATATACAACCAGAATTGTCTAGAAACCTGAAATTCAGAGTCTTCCGGAGAAGCTGGGTTCTGAAAAGAAAACAGGTTCATCCCAAAAAGAGTCTTTGGTCTTGTTAGTTGTGAAAAATTGATTGCAAAGCAAGAAACTTACAGCAACGAAGTTTGCGGGGAGAAAAAGCAAGGCTGCTATCGAAAAGAATTTCACAGTGACACTGTCATCCACGGGATGTTTAGCCGAGCTAAGCATGTTATCATTGATGTCCATGGATGTCGGTTTGTTTTTTAGATTCAGATTTGCTGACAACTGGAGAAGTAAGCCTCTGCATACCCCTAGGAGATAAGGACGTGCTTCTTACCAATTCAAAAGTTCCTTGGGAGCGATCTTTCAACGACTCGATGATAATCAAATGACTTTCCAACTCTTGCTTTAACTGGCCTAACTCGTTTGATATAGATCTAAACCTCACATTGTCATGGTAGCCACTTTTGAAGAACAAGGTATTGAAATTTCCAAGGCCCAATACAGTTCCAAGAGTAGCTTGCATGCAGGCAACAAGAGGAGAGATCTTGTCTTGGAGATGGTGTAAATTCTTCAGAGATGTAAACCCAGTTTCATGCTCTTGCGGATTTAAAAATCTCGACGTAAGTGTCACCTCAGCCTATACTTTGTCAGGTTTCAGAGAGTTTTGGATTGTTCAGTTTACGCTTACAGTCGCGCTGATTTCGTCGCTCAGGTCATTTAAGTACCACCTCCAATTGTTCAGATACGACGACAGAATTACCAAGTGTAGCTGGGTCCAGTCTATTTTCATACTGTCGTTCTGTCCGTATCTTGATACTGCTTCTGTCATTCGTTCTTGAACTCTTGAGTTTGCTATGGGGTTTATTATAATCCAAAGATTTGTTTTTGTTGCAGCTTCGAATCGTTGGAAGACAGCTGTGTGTCGGAGAGTCCAGGAATTTTTCTTTCCCTGTTTACATTCTTCGACATATACCAATAAATACGTCGTATCTATCACTTCGTTAGTGTGGGGCTATGTTGCTTTCAAAAATTGGTCTTCACCATAAACTCCCCCAGGCTTTTCTTTGATTGATATTCTTCGAAGCCCAGTCTCAGATATACGCGGCCTATTACCCATTGCAAATATCATGTCGAGAAATTCCGTTCCAATTGAATATTTGCCGAGAACTCTTCTCATACATCCTTCAGTGATAGTCAAAGGTTCGATCGAGTTTTGAGAAGACAAAGATCTATATGATCGCGTAAGCGGTTGAAAGCAGCACATTTCTTTAGTCTTACATGACTCTCGTCAGTGGTTCCTTGGGAGTTCTTGAAATGTAATGTTCAAAATTAAAGGCGCTCGAGAATGTCGTTAAGCTCGGAGGGGATGAAGCTGCTGAGAATTAGTCTAGATTCAAGTCTACGGGGCCCTAATTACACTTACCTGGAACATCTATGACACTAATTTCAGTTTCACTATCATCTTCACAGAATATCGTTGGGGCCAGTTCAGTGAGACGATTATCGTACGCTTCCAGGTCGTGAGAAGTGGTGGTACAGGATAAAATCATTGGATAATTAGAGCCATCCACCTTCGAGTTGCGCTTCTCCTCACGGTACTTTTCATAATTTGACATTTTATCGATACTTATCATTTCCAATTGAATCGCGTTGTGTTTTCAGCAATGCGTTACTCTGGCTTCTTATCTCGATTCAACGGGTGTGCCAATCGTGGCTGTGCCCGACATGGCGTTCCCCTGCTAATAAGAACAAACGCTGGGCACATCATTAATTTATTTGTTTCTCAGCTTAAAAGCCACCATTTCGATCAATCGAGAGCATCGGACCAAGAAGAGGCTCGGATTCGCCCAACACTGCCACCACAGCTTGCAAATTCGGCATCCCACAGAAATATATCTTACCCGTTCCTCCTGCATTGGTCTTGTAATGCAAAAGGCCTTAATCAAGTTTAGCTTGTCAAGCAAAGAATTGGAAAGTCAACACCGGTCCCCAAGCAACAACACACCAAATGAGTCATCCAAACAGTGCAAATATATTACACTTACAGACATATGGACACATGAAGTATAAAATAAAGGCCGGGCTTCAAGACTAATACTATTTCTTCCAATCGAAATTCGATCGCATAGATTTTGTAATATCCAGATATTTCTCCCAAACTATTCCACCCTCTTCGGGGTCTTGGGCATAATAAACCACAAGATTTCCATAGTAACAAAAAGTGAAATACAAATCGGGTGCAGCACCCAAGTTCCAGCCTGCTGAGCCAATAACCCAGTCATGAATGGAATAAATGCACCACCAGAACTCCCAACACTCGCGATGAACGAAAAACTCGACACTTGCATTTGCTTTGGGATCAATCTAATCAATACGGCCGTTGCAGCGGGATAGATAGGTCCCAAAAGGAAACCCGAGACCGCGACGGCGATGGAATTTCCGATAATCGAGGGGACGAACCAGACGAGGAGTTCGAGGATGAATGCACCTGCGGTAAGACAGATGATGAAGGTGCGTTCTCCGATACGAGACCCAAGATGAGAGAGGGTGAAACGACCTAAGCGGGGTTTAGAGGAATTTAAGAAGAGATGAGGGAAAACATACCAAGAGTGATTCCAGCCCAGAAACCAGCTGTAACATAACCGACCTTATTGACATCACCTCCTCGATACGATACCAGGAAGGAAATGATCCATCCTGAAATTGCCACTTCAGAACCTTGATATGCAAAAATGAACAAGGAACCGAAAAGCGTTGGTTTGTTTGTAATGATCTTTTTGAGTTTTGCCCAGTTAGAAGCGGAGGGTGTTGATTCTGGTGGAGATGACACAGAACCATGAGGATGATTTTCTTTTTCATAGGACCAGAAAGCCCAGCCAGCCAGACAAAAGCTGACGGTGACAATTCCCAGGGGAAGAAAGTAGAAAGTGCTCCAGTGGTGACCTCGAGATACTATCGAGGTGGCGATCAATGGCCCAACTGTTCCTCCGATTCCATAAATCCCTTGATACACACCACTCACCAGAGAGCCATTTTGAAGATTAGCACACCAAACCTGGCAAATTGCGAGGGTTGTAGCCGCACCCATGCCGATAAAAAAGAATCTAAACAATGTAAGCAAGAAATCTTCGTAGTTTAGACGGAGTGGCGCAGAGGCTTGATGTTTGAAAATTATTATTATGATGTGAAAAGAAGACGTACGCAATGACAGTAACTGGAAATGGAGGACGACAAACTAGGGTAACGAAGCCGGCAAATCGAAGAAATTCAGCAAGCATGAGGGCTTTGCTATGACCGTATTTCTTCGTAACCCTGCTGACGAAAAACGCGGCTCCAATAAATCCGAGGGCGATAGATACGAAAATCATAGAAACAACAGCGTAGCCAATAGAATAATCCCTTGAAATCCATTAGTGGGTAATTTAAAAATGATAAGTCCGCTTTTCATACTTTTCGATATAAGGCAAGAGGGCTCCTGGAGCAGAGTCGTTTAACCCAGCACAGATACTCGTAACACAAGCGGATAAAAACCGGAAACGATTCATATAAGGGTTCCAAATGCTCTCCACAGATTCCACGACTGGAAGGGACGTTTCTGACATCTCAAAGGATTCGAGCGCGTTTGTGGTAGGTGGCTTGAGCAGCGTCGCGGATGATGAAGCTGGAACATCGCGTTCTTTCCTTCCTCCTATTATTTCACGATCCGGGAGACGTACGGATTGAGGTTTTGATAGAGACAACGCAACGTAGTTGGGATCCTCCGTGAGGGAGCCAATAGTTTGCGTACTCATCGTGAAGGCAGTGAGGGTTTTGGGGGTTCGTCGCGTGAGGTGAAGGAGCCTTTTTATTAGAGAGCCTCGGAAATCGCACGAATAAATACCTTAGTGTTGGTAATGTAAAGATGAAAACTTCATGTTATTGTAAGAGAAAACCTCCCCCCTCATGATGACAATGTAAAATTAGTCACGTTGCTGACCTACCCCACTCTTACGAACCCACTGCCCAGCTCCCAAGGAGTTGCCTTCTTGGGCGATACCAATCTATCAAATTCACCGACAACTTCAACCCAACTCAAAATGCCTTCATTTTCTAAGTTCGAACCTGGATTCCTTCCGGAAAAATAATCTAGTATCTCGTACACCAAAGCAAGCATATTATGACCATCTTAACCATGCCCTTTCCGTTGTGAGGCAGCTAGACAGCAACCACTTGACTTATTGGATTCCTTGTCGTGAGCCGTTTCTGTAACAAAGTTCGAAACACCCCGAGATTCCCTTTAGATGGCCTCGACGGTGTCGCCGTGCTAGTTCCCCATTGATGATTTGTTGGAAGGCTGATGGAGTAATGTTTCTTCGTCTCGTGCTGATTAGACACTCTGAATACCTTGAAAAGGCAAGCATTCGTCTTTGAGGGGTGTCAAATTATCATTTCAACTCACATTCGTTGTCGTTCCTTTTGTTATTATGTTTCAATTGCGGGGCTCGTAATTATTTCTCATTGAACACGTTCATGATTTCGAATGCGCTATCTCAGGTTTTCAAATAAAGAAAGCAAAAGTTTGCTTACTTGCGGAGATATGAATGTGAAACCATGAGAGTAACAGTGTCACAAGGAGAAAATGTCTCTCGACTTGCTTCACGTGAGCTGTATTAGATCTTCTCGCGAAGAGACAACAACACTAAGAACGCTCGCCAAGTGGCTGGTGGGGCTTCAAAATCTTACTGTATTTCGAGTTAGAACTTGCAATATTTCCCATGTTGGTTCACACTTCCCAACAATACTAACAATACCAACAATAACGAACACCCACTCGGTCTTACAAAAGCTTAGCAACTTTCCAGCACTTCCCCTTCTTAGTCTCAATTGTACCCTCAGCAAACGAAGCACCAACATAGCGTTCACTCTTGACGAAGCAACAACGCACGCCGAATTTATCCCAATTGTGAGAGTGGAAGCAGAATCATACTCAAACCCGCCAAACACCTTCTGGGAAGTAATGAAAGGGCCTTCACTTGACGAATGCACATCCCGCCAGGCTCAATGGAATGAAATAGACCCCAGTTCTCACTGGATATACGCGAAAGATGCCCAAACCGACGAAATTGTCGGTGCCATGAACTGGAACATTCATGAGAAAAATCCGTATGCTAGTGCTGGAGAAGGTCCGCCTGTTTATTGGTGGCCAGAAAGTTTGTGAAAAACGAAAATAGCATGTCATCGTATACAGTGAGTTGCGAGTTAAGCTTGAATTTGCCCACATTTTTGTAATCCGAGCTTTTTGTTTTCTCCCTCTTTTCTTTAGAAGACAGAAAATAAAAGTACTCTAAAAGAGACGAGGCCTAGCTAGAAAGAAGCGCTATATCTAATTATCTCTCTTCTATATAATTTATCAATTTAAAGTAAGTATAACAAAAGTAAACTAAAAGATAAATAATTCTTAAAATAACCCCTTTTCTTGAAAAAAATTTCACTACCCCCTGTAAGGTCGACAGGCTATGCTAAGACCCTATAAAAATCAAGACAGATATA